>CAUYRH010022977.1:0-10016 GCA_963574655.1 Perodicticus potto | reverse complement strand
AACTGGCAAAAGGGCATTCTAGGCAGGATATAAAATGTAAAAGTGGGATAATTTTAAGAGTATTTTCCTGTGGAAAGTACAGGTTGTTAAATACAAGAAGTTTGCATCTACCAAAAGAAAAGAAATCATTTTATCATAAGGCCTTTTGCCCTGTTTATTGCAGCTCAATTTACAATCACCAAAATATGGAAACAGCATAAATGCCCACCAATCCAGGAATGGATTCGCAAGCTGTGGTATATGTATACCATGGAATACTATTCAACCATCAAAAAAGATGGCCACTTTAAATCTTTTGTATTAACTATTAACCTGGATGGAGGTGGAACACATTCTCCTTAGTAAAGCATCACAAGAATGGAGAAGCAAGAATCCAATGTACTCAATTCCAATATGAAGGCATTAGACGATCTAATACAGGGTGGGGGTAGGGGAATGAGGGATGGGGAGAGGAGAGGAGAAAAGGTGAGGGAGGTCATGGTGTATGGCACACTTCTTGTGAAACACAATTAAAAGAGGGACTTCACCTAACAACTGCAATCAGGGTAACCTAATTCTTTTTACCCTTGATGAATCCCAAACAATAATTTAAAAAAATGAAAATTCATAATTTTTCCCTAATTTATCAGACTTTCATATGATATATGTCAGTTTTACATGTGATATGATCATTTAAACACAGTATCCCTCTCTAGGCCTCTTCAATGATGAAGCATGAGGTAGTGAGAACAGTTAACGATGTGCAAGTCAAAACACCATGCTCTGGGACGAGCTCCCAGGCCAACCTACTGGGATTGCTTTGGCTAAATCTGGAAAATGACTCTAACCAAACTTAGAAAGGAGTAAATTGATTGTCATGAAGATTTGGCTCTCAGTACTACTTCCTGTACTTAATGTACATCTTTGGGGATTTTGCTTGTTACTTAGCACAACCACCCCATGTTATCAGTTGTATTAGCCTCGACTTACACATGAAGAAACTGAGGCACTGGGGTCAAAGCCCAGGTCTGTCAGACCCTAAGGCCTGTATCTTCATCCCTCCACCACTCTGCCTCCAGCTTGTCCCCAGAGATGGCCTGTCCTCAGATGTTCCTGAGGGTGGGAGTGTGAGAAGAGCACCACCATCCTTGCCCTGCAGAATGTAGTTTGGGGTTTGCTCAATTGAATAAGGGTATCCAGTAGGTATACGTGTTTAGAGTTAATTTTATGTGTCAACTCAACCAAGTACAGTGTGCCCAGGTAAACATTACTGAATGCATCTGTAAGAGTCACATTTGTGTCTTTCCAAATAAGATTAGCATGTCAACCTGCAGACTCAGTAGACTGCCCTCCACAACATGGGTGTCCCTCATTCCTTCACTGAGGGTCCCAGTGGAACAACAGGTGGAAGAAGGAGGAATTTTCCCCTTCTTATTTTTTCTGCTTCAGTAGTTGAGCTAGGGCAACTCATTTCATCTTCCCTTGCTCTTGAACTGGGATTTATACCTCTGGTTCTCAGACCTTGGGATTTGAACTGGCTTTCCTGGGTCTCCAGCTCACAGATAGCAAGTCAGCAGATCAAGGGACTTCTAACACTGCATAACTGGTATGAGCCAATTCCTCACAATAAATCTCAAGAGAGAGAAAAAGAGAGGTCTGACTATTAAGTTCACAAACTTGCCACCTTGCAATTACCTTGGCAGCACTGTACAAATAACTCAGTAAGGTTTCATAACCTTGGTATATCAATGTCTCAGAGCTGTGTTCATGTCATTGTATGGTGTTATCTTGCTGAATGGCATTCATTACTGTTGTTCTATGGTTCCGTGGGCCATCACAAGAATGTCAGAGCTTAAATTAGAGCAACAAACATTCGTAATTTTCTTATTAAACTTGGCCAGCACGGAAGTGAAATCAGGGACACGTTAGTCTAAGTTTATGGGGATAATGCCATTAGAAAAATGGCAGTGTATTAATGATTAAATGTTTTTCTGACGGGAAAGAAAGTGTCACTGATGAAGAGAGGTCATAGTGTCTAGTAATGAGCAGAACTGACAAAAAATTGCAAAAATTCACCAAATTGTGTATCAAAATCATTGGCTGGCTCTGAGAAGCAGAGCAGACTAAATAAACATTGGATAGAGATATAGGGAAATCTTAACAGAAAACCTTGGCCAACCACTCATGGCTCTTCATCACAACAATGCACCAGCTCACACAGCACTGTTTGAGAGGAGTTTATAGCCAGTAAACAAAGAACTGTATTGGAACACCCTCCCTACTCACCTCATCTGGCCCCCAGACTTTTTTCTTTCTCCAAAGGCATATCCAAAGACATTTTGATGACATTCAGGACATCAAGGGTAATACTACAACAGTTCTGATGGCCATTCCAGGAAAAGAATTCCAGACTGCTTGGAAGGGTGGGCTAGGTGCTGCCATCAGTGCACAGTTCCCCAAGGGAAGTATTTCATAGGTGATGGTAGTATAGCACTTTTCCTGGAATGAGTTCACATACTTAATTGTCAGACCACGTGTGGGTGCGTGTGTGTGCATGCACATACACAAACTCTGGGCTACGGCATGGCCAGCCTCCCCTCCTCTTTGCCGGCCCTCTGTTTTATGTACTCCAGCATTTGCTGCTTATGAATTTTGTGACTTTGGGCAAAGCCTGAGCTTCTTTCCTCTGCACTGAAATGGGAATGACAACAGTACCTGCCTGTGGGGAGTAAATGAGACATGGCACACCGAACACGTGTCCTAGCCCCTTCACAACATGAGGGCTCGAGGAATATTAATATTATTTCCATTCCCTCTTCTATACTGGTTCCGGTGCTTCTCCCACCTGCAGGCTTTCCCACCTCTCCTGTGTGACCTCCCTCCAGTGCTCTTGCTGTTTTCAAAACAGGTCAGGCTTATTTTCCTCCAGGCCTCTTGTCTCTCTCTTCTCTGGCTCAAGGACTTTAGTCACGTCACAGCCAGATAGTTGTCCTCAAGCACATTTTATCATTGCTGAAGAAACAGTGCCCAGGCCCTGGTGCTGGCTTCGGAGGCAGGACCCCTGTCAGGGACTAAGCCATGACACCCATGATACTTACTAAGAAAAGGAAGGCTGAGGCACTCAGGGCACTACCCAGTTTCAGAGTTTAGACAGGATGACAGAAATACAGGCTACTGAGGTTCTCAGAATAGTCACTCCCTGTGTAGGGTGCAAGGTGACGGCTGTGCAGGTATCTGGCTACTTATAAGTAAGCACTGGCAATATGCTTAGTCATTTCCTGACCTCTCCTATAAAAATTAGGCCAGAAGTCAAATCCCCACACAATGCTTGCTACTCCCCTTGTTTCTGTGGCCAAATGTCTACCCCTGTGAAGGTCACGCAGCCTTCCCAGCCTTCTTACAAGCAGAGACGGCAATAAAAGACCATTATCAGGAAAGAGTCTGGCCCCCTACCTGCATGACTTTTTATACTCATGGAAGTAGATGGTCGTTTTATGACAAATTGAAACGGGTAATCGTCCAGGGAAGCAAAAGATGAGGACATGTCTTCATCTCTAAAAATCCATGAATTATTCCTTAAACAGCACAAATAAATTATTTGACAGTTGTTCAAAACCAAAGTCTCCTATACTTTGCTAGAGACACAATTGTAAGAGGGACTTTACCTAACGAATGCAATCAGTGTGACCTGGTTCCTTGTACCCTCAATGAATCCCCAACAATTAAAAAAAAAAAAAACAGGATGAAGGTCAAGTAGAAATTTACCAAATCCAAATACCTACAGGCAATGCCACCTATAAGTTTGAATTACTGAACATGGTTTTAACTTGGAAAGTGAGCAGCCAAAACACATTTGTAATCACTAGCAATGTTTGCATGAAGTAATGGATACTGCTAAACTGTCTCCTGAAGCATTTGCTTAAGTGGGTAAACAGCAACCCTCTTATGACACAATTCCTCAGTTAATTAGAAAGAACCCTCTTCATACACTATACGAAGCTAATATCAACCTAATCCTGGCCAAATAACCACAAAATCAATACCAACAGAGATAAAGAAAACAGTAATGTACTTCATTCTTTACAACATTTTTTTTAAATCGAAATTCTACGCTATCTGATGTAACTTCCATCAGACAATCAGAAAGTTTTCCAGTTATTGAAAAGTTCTCCCTTTGCCTCTTTGACTATAGAGGCTCTCCATTGTTCTGATTTCCTGAGATTCGCTCTGTCCTCCTGTGGCAATGATTCCCTGGTTTCCCAGTAGAGATCCCCCTCTCTCACTCTCTCTCTTTGCAACTTGGCTTCTATATTCCACACACACTTCACCTACAAGGAACAAGAACCCCTCACACTCCCCATCTCTTACCTCTGCTGTTCTCTAAGCTCTATCTGCTCCCAGACGCTCAGTATAGAGACCTGAGTTCTCCACTCCTTTATTCCCGTGGCAGTTTTTATTTACAGCTCCTAAAGGTTCTCATTTAAATCCCTGCCAGCTGTCCTTGCATCCCAATTCCAAAAGCCTAAGAAAGAAATTCTGCCTAGCATAAATACCTAACAAGGGTCCAAGAAGTTACTCCCAAAGGTACAAGGCTTATATTAGTAAAACCTGGGTGGCTCATTCCTCATAAATTGGGATCAAACACCAAAGGAAAGGGCAGGCTTTTCAGCCAGAGGATTCCCTAAAAGTTGTCTCCTACAATCTTCTTCCCTAATTAGAACTTTTTTCCCCTGGGTGCGCCAACCTTTCCCAAATCACCCAGAATAGTCATTTTGTTTCTCAGGTGAATAGAGTTTACCAGGATTCAAACAAGGTTGCAAAATGTTGTGAGTCTAGCACCAACAGCTGCTAGAAAGAGACTTTAACATTGACATATCACTGTCAGCACTGGTGTCATCTTTTTCTATGGGGGATGATGAAAGTTATTCAAGTTATTAGGGAGGATTTTCACAACACTAAATCATCAGAACTCTTCTGAGGAAGGTGAGTCCTTTGAAAGTATCAGGCCTACCAAAACATTAAAAGGAGACAGCAATCTCATCCCAGTCCTCTCTTTGACCTATACAGTCATCCCCTGAAACTCCAAGTCCCTATAAATTAACCTAATAATGCCACTCCAGATACCATAACCTACACCCTCTAGCTTAACAATGTGTAGCCAATCGCTAACCAACATTATTTCTGCAAACCAATGAGAATTCCTGGCAAACAACCTTATACCAGCCCATTCCCTGTCCCCTTTTTAGCCTTTACAAATCTGCTTGTAGCAGAGGTGGAACAGATGTCATGTCGCATCCCGGGTTACCTTTTTGGGTCTGAATCTTCCAGGCAGGTGTCCTCACTTTGGCTTAGGTAAAATCTTTAAATTATATTTGGTGCCTCAGCCTCTCCCTGTTAGTAATAAGAGGCCTTAATGCAAGGTTTCTAGTCGTTAACACAAGGCAGAGAATGTTAATTTGATGTCTTTATAACTTGCATGATGTAGCCACGGCCAAAACAATAGTGAAGCATTTTCCTTTTACTATACAAATGGTTGGTATTTAATACAACGCTGAAAAGGTAAGTGAGTGAGGAAACAAACTGCATAAATTAGACAAGTTGGAATTTTCCTGAAACATAATTATTGTCCACATTTTGCTGCTTGGAAGCATGTTTTTAATAAAGTTAACCATATGGAATAGCCATTAGTTTAGTGACTTTAGCAAAAGCTGATATCCTACTAAATTGATTCAGAGCAAAGAGATTCCCAGAATGGAGAATTAGAACTTCTGCATACAATGTGACCACAGAGATTCTATTAGTAGATATATACAAGCAGACGTGGAATTGGTTTTACACTATGTAGATTCCACCAACTAACACCGTGAAGGGAAAAGAAGATACACACTATGTGGTGTCACTCAGCAAACACCTCGTCAGAAATCTTAGAATTGAATTGATAGTCTGAGCCAAGCTATAAATCCTGCATTACCTCGTGAAATCTTTTGATTGCCTTAGGCTATCAGGTAATGGTCTGTTTTGATTTCCTCTTCCTATAAATTATAAGCTCCATGAGAGCCTAATGCTTGGCAGGAGTGGACACTTAGCAAATATTGGTTGAATGATTGATTATAAAAATGCCAACACTGAGGTGCTGACTGAAGACAAATAGATTAGCAAGAAATAATCCTGTTTCCAATTTCCAGGCTAACCTATACAGTCATTCCATTTTCGTTGTGGTCCGTGAGAGGGGCCAGATGGCAGTTGTTTATTTCATTTTCTCAGTTGTACACCAGAACCTCTAACAGTGCCTGGCACAAGTGAGCATTTGTTAAATGAGCAAATGGACTTCGTTAAAGCAGTTGAGGATACAGAGGAAGAGACCGCATCAATTTACCTTTCACTCGCAGAACCATCCTTCTACATAGCCACTTCTAATCTAAACAATGACTTAGTAGGAAAACCATATATATAAATATATATGAAAAGTTTGCAAAAAGGATTTGGGAGAAAAGGGTTAGTTGGCTACAGTTTGGTCTCATGTGGGTTGTCACTCACTAGTTGGGTCTGGTACTGACAGGGGATCAAACCATGCCACCCCAAAGTATGTCATTTTAGTGTAAGGATTATTCTGAGCTAAAGGAGTTGAGATTAAACAGATACAAAAAAGAAGCCTTCTCTGAACTTCCTTTATCTGACTGGAAGCAGAGACCCCTGAGAAATGGGGCCTGCTTTAGATTTCCTCTCCCAGGCAAGCATGTGGCCATGAACAGGACAGAAAGTTGGCACTAAGGCCACCTGCACGGACAACCCTGCTGAAGTAACCCTCCTCTGCCATCAGTGTCCCCCATTTATCTACTTTCCCACAATTTTCCACCCCATAGAAGCTCGTCTTATATTTCCATAATTAACGCTCTTTGTTAAGAATTGCATATGAATTCTGAAGACTACGCATTTCTTGGAGTCTTCTAAGAAGGTGTCACAAAAAAAACTAACATCAAATCAAATGCATATGCCTTTTCTCCTGTTAATTTGTCTTTTCTCAGTCTGACTTTCAGGGCCTCAGCCAAGGAAATGAAGAGAGTAGAAGAAAAAGGTGTTTCTCCTCTCCTATACTACCTTTGACTTTTTCTTCTCTACATTAAGTATATAATTTTGCACCACTCCTTGACTTGGTGATTTTAACCTGCAGAAGGAGACTGAGATCTGACGTCTTTACTCCTTTCACTCATATGAAAGGTTCTAGGCAGCTCCCAGGGCTCAAGAGTGTAGCAAGAGAGACTTCAACTAGGTATGAGAAAGAACCCCAGACTGATGAGACACTGAAAATCTGGATAAGGGTGGTCTTATGTAGAGGTCTTTTTTGTTTGTTTGTTTTTGTTTAGCTTTTTTTTTTTTCTTTTTTTGGCCAGGGGCAGGTTTGAACCCACCACCTCTGCTATATGGGACCAGCGCCTTACTCTTTTGAGCCACAGGCACCATCCCTATGTAGAGGTCTTTAAAGCAGAGAAACAAAATGTTTTTTCAAATTTTAAAAAACCCTCTAAGGAGGCTGGTCTTTAATGGCCTCACAAGGATCCTGTGTGATTCACTGTCCAGCCTTACTAAATGCATTGCTGTCTCAGGATTCAAAGTCAAAACATGAAACAATTCAGACACTGGCTATTTGATTAAATTAACTTCCGCCTTTCAAATTTCCAGATATAAAAAATTATCCAATAGAAGGAATCATTTTCTGTGAACTAAGAAGATAGGAAGAGATACCGTTACCAAGTACAGACATAATACATTTTAAAGTAATATGTCCTTGCCCCTATGTGCATAACCAGTGTCATTCATCTTCTCTAAAATTATCTGAATTCCATCTGGAAAATAAAACACTATTTAATATAGACATTTCCTGTTTCTCTGCCTACATACTTATTTGTATTTTCAGCTTTTAATTAGGTTTGTAATATAAAAGATGTTCTTTAAATTTACAGACCTTTGAGATTAATGGCTTTATTCTGTTTATGTACTTAAGCAGACTATCCCCAGAAAAATCTTTCAGGCCCAAAGTCAACAGAAATAATTGGTGAAAAAGATCTAACTGGATCAATGAGTTTTTGCCAAACACAGGCTCATGTGACCAGGAGCCTTTTAAAGGTATAGATGGCATTCTGATCTCTTTGTTATTTCCCTTTTATATCCTTCACTTGGGGATGTCATCCATGCCAACTGTTATCAGAATTACCTATAGCCCTAACCTTTGCTCTGAGTTCTAGAACCAACCAGCAACTGCCCACCTGACATTCTCTTTTTAACACTTCAAACACCTCTCAAAATCCACAGATCCAAATCTAAACCCACCAGCTGCTCCTGAATTCCCCCCAAATACATGGGTCTCTTCCATAATTATCTGTCTCAATGACCAGAACTCCATTCAGTCCAATCCATTCAGTTGTACCAGCACCATCTCTTTAAGGTCTGATCTTTACCTCCTAAAGTAACTTTAAAATTGGATTTATTTCCTATATTTCTAGTAGCACCACCCTAGTCCAGACAATATTATCCTTTACTGCAATACTCATCCTACCAGTCTTCCCGAATTCATTCCTACCCTTCTTCAAACCATTCTTGCCTGGGCAGCCAAAATGATCTTTTAAGTCTGAAATATGCCCCATCCATCCTGATAAATCTTTTTAAAAAACGGAAATAAATCCTTAACCCAATATACAAGAGTCCCCTTGGCCAAGTCCGTTCATCTATAATGACTGTGACTGGATACTATGCAGCCCCTTTTCCGTGCTCTGATTGAAGTTGTAACTTTACCACGCATGTAAATCACTAATAAATCTGATATCTCACTGGACTAAAAGATCTTGAGGGCAGGAAAAAATGTGCATTTTTAAATTTAAATTTTACTCCAGCATAGTACAGGTAATAGCAGCAGTAGCTCCTCATCAAATAGTCATTCAATAAATGAATGAGCAGATGGCCTGTTATCAAAGGATAAGCAGTACCTGTAGATCTGATTTCAGTTTGACAGAGATACAGGATGCCACTTCCCTAAGTAACTCTTCTATCTGTTCCAGGATTTTTTAAATTCCAGGACTAAGACATAAGTCCTTCTTATTCCTTTTTATTCCACTATTAGAAAGAAGCTTAAAATAGAAATGTCCTTGAGAGCTAGAATATTGAGGCCTTGGAGATGGTATGTCAAAAAGAGGGAAAAAAGGAAGCTGAGAGTAGGATTGTTTACGTTGCTAGCTCCTGAGGCCGCAGAGGAATCCCCTGACAACAGATCCTCTAAGATTTTCTGTTTCTAGGGCTTTCTCTCCTCATAGCTGCAGATTTAATTCCATTCCCTAGAGTCAGTTCTGTCTGAAGGCAAGAGAAATTTATGGAGTTAAGAATACTAAGTGCTGTGGGATTCACCTGAGACAGTCTTGACCTTGTACCTTGGTCGTAAGAGCTGTGTTTCTTTTTCTAAGCCCTCTCCTGAAACTTTTGCCCTAGTCCTGATAATTTACATATGATAGCTCTTTCTCAGACGGGTGTCTTTGTTATTCTTTCTGGCATTAACTTCTTATCTGACTTGGTCTGTTTTGTGCTGTTAGCACAAAATATCTGAGACTAGATAATTTATAAAAAACCAAAGTCTATTTGTCACAGTTCTTTATGCTGAAAAGTCCAAGATCACTAGTTCTGTTGTCTGGTGAGGGTGCATCCTTGGGAGGGGAGGAATGTTGTGTTCACCTGTGGCAAAAGGCAGAGGGCAAGAGTTGAATGCTGCCTGAAGCTGCTTTTATTTATTTTTTTTTTAATTTTTAAATAGATGTATTTTATTATTCTTCATTACATTATTCCCACCCCCAACCCCTCCGTGGTAAGACAGAATTGATTTACGGAAAAGAATACAGAAAACACCAAAGCTCCTGGTAGAGGGAGAGATTTCAAGTGGGGAGAGAGATGCTCTCTCCGTTCCTCTCCCGGTCTTTCCCCGTCTCCTCCTCTAGGCCTCTAACCTCAGGGTATATATAGGTGTATGGGTTCCTTGGCCAGGAAACAAATGAATA
>CAUYRH010022976.1:0-24129 GCA_963574655.1 Perodicticus potto | reverse complement strand
TATTACAATTCTAATGGACTTAACAACACAGTCATAGTAAACCTTCAACTTTTAGAAATAACATCTCAAGAATGGAAGAAAAAGTATCCAATGTACTCAGCCCTAATATGAAGCTAATTTATAGCTTTCATATGAAGGCTATAACCTAACTATAGCACAAGAATATGGGGAAATGGGCAAAGGAGGGGAGAAGGGAGGTTGGAGTGGAGGGAGGGTAATTGGTGGAGCCACACCTATGGTGCGTCTTAGAACGGCACAGGTGAAACTTACTAAATGCAGAAGGCTATGTTAAACAGTTTGATGAAAACATTTCACAGATTGTATATGAAACCAGCACACTGTACCCCTTGATTGCACTAATATACACAGCTATGATTTAATAAAAAATATATAAAAATATTAAAAATATATATAAAAAATATGAAAATATATAGAAATTTTGAGTAGGACTATATCAAGCACTGACATTGTAGCAACAATACAGAATTGTCCAAAAAAGAAAAACATGAGACCAGATAGTGTCACACCAGAATTTTACCAAACCTTCAAAGGGGAACTAGTACCTGTATTGCATAACCTATCCCAAACATAGAGAGGGAATAAATCCTCCCCAACATGTTCTACCTAGCAAATGTCACCCTGATTCCAAAACCAGCAAAGGACCCAAGAAAAAAGGAAAACTACAGGCCAATATCACTAGTGAATATCAATGCAAATATATTCAGTAAGATCCTAGAAAGCAGAATACAGTGACCCTTTAAAAAATTACACATAATGAGCAAGTTGGTATTATCCCAGGGATGCAAGGTTGGTTCAACATATGTAAATCCATAGATGTGATTCACCACAGAAACAAAATAAAAAACAAAACCATAAGGTTCTCTCAATTGATGTAGACAAGTCCCTTGACAAAATCGAGCATCCTTTTCTGACAAGAACACTTAAGAAAATAGGCTTAGGTAGGACATTTCTTAAACTGAAAAAGGCCATCTCTAGGACCTCCAATTTACTAGTGAGAACATGTGGTGTTTTTTTTTCCATTCCTGAGTTACTTCACTTGGATAAAGTTCTTCAATTCCATCTGAGCTGTGGCAAAATACATTATTTCATTCCATTTTATGGCTGAATAGTACTCCATTGGTGTGTGTGTGTGCATACACATATATACCCATACAGGGTGTCAAAAATATATACACATTTTTAAAATGGATGAAACTGCATTAAAATTGTAGTACTCAACTCATGTCTGACTTCCGTAATTGCAAGAGATACAAAATGCAGTACATAAGATAACAAATATTATCAGTATATATTACTACATTTCATACAGTTTTTATTTTCTTAAAATGCGTATTTTTTGCACCTTCTGTGTATGTTTGTGTACATATGTTTTGTGTGTATGTATATTTATACGTGTGTGTATATGTATGATATATATCTCACATTTTCAGTATCCACTTATTGCGTGATTGGCACTTAGGTTGATTCTATATCTTGAAATTATGAATTGTGCTATGATAAACATTCAGGTACATATGTCTATTTCATGTAATGACTTCTTTTCCTTTATATACATACTCAGAAGTGTTATATTGAATGGTAGGCCAGCTTTTTGTTCTCTGAGGAACCTCCATACTGTTTTCCATAGAGGTTGTATGAGTTTATAGTCCCCCAACAATGTGTAAAAGTTCCTTTTTCAGCATATAAACATCAATATCTATTGTTTTCTACTTTTTGATAATGGCCATTCTGATAGGAGTAAGGTGGTTGGTATCACACTTGGTTTTAATTTGCCTTTCCGCAATTATTAGTGACAGTGGGCATTTTTTTTCATATTTTTACTGGCCATTTATTTATCTTCTTTTGAAAAAAATTTCTTTCCATGTCTCTTGCTCTGTTTTAATGGGGTTATTGTATTCTTGCTGATTTGCTTGAGTTTTTGAAGATTCTAGGTATTTCTGAAAAAAAAAATACTAAGTATTTCCTAGCTGTTTAATAACATTCTCTCTTCTTCTCTCTATTACCATCATGCCAATCAACACCTGAAAAAAAGGGTAAAGGTTTGTGAGATCTATGAAAGTCTTGAAAACAAAATGTTCA
This sequence comes from Perodicticus potto, assembly GCA_963574655.1. NCBI lineage: Eukaryota > Metazoa > Chordata > Mammalia > Primates > Lorisidae > Perodicticus > Perodicticus potto. Next base: position 22,029 of record CAUYRH010022976.1, on the reverse strand, counting down.
CAAAACCCATCCATTTCTACCACTGCCCTTGGTCAAGGCTCCGACATTGGTCACCTAGACTTCTTTGTAACAACCAAATTATCCTCACCTTTTGTGCTTGGCTCCCTTTACAGTCCATGCTGCACATGAACTTGGAGAGATGAGTTAGAAAATCATGTCAAAACTGAACATAGAATTCGTTAGTAGCTTCATCACATTTTGAATTTCGAATCTAGAAGCTCTGCCTAATCTCTTGGTGACCTTCCTTCCTCTGCAGTTTAGTCTCATACTAACGAGTTCTCTGTACTCATTGGCCTCCTGTTGATCCCCAGGTCACACTAAACATGGAGCTACCCCAGGGTTTTCTCATGTTCTTCTGTTTGTCTGTATCTTAGCTAGATCACCGCATGACTACCTCCTTATCATCATCCAGTAATCAGCTTACTACCAATGAATCGGCCTTTCTGATGACTTTCTCTAAAGTGGTACTTACCATTTCCCCTCCCAACCCAATTAATCTCCGTACTGAAATGCATCACCTAGTTTTGTTACCTTCAGAATCCCTACCACCAGATCCTTATTTATTCTCTCTCTAATTTTCTGTTTCCCTAAAGAATATATACTCCATGGGATCACAATCTACATTCTCACTGCTTTATTCCCACACTTGAGTCATAGTAGGTTCATAAGTACATAATAAATGGAAACTGAGGTTAGTATAAAGACAAGAGATTGGGACAGAGAAATTATAGTAAGAATCTGTATATCATGACTATGGCTATGATTATGATAATCATTAATACTTTAAATCAGCACTGATAAAATTTATTCTGAAGTTAACACTAAAGAAATGCATAACACACAATGTTTATAATTATATGCACATGTGATAAAATAAGACAACTAGAAATGAAGAATAGCTAATAAATGATCACATCTTACAATTTCTTTATTTTTCTTTTTGCTGTCCTCCTTAGAAATGATAGAGCCTCATGGAGGGAGAGGAGGGCAGGTGAGGGTCCTGTTGAATGCAGAGCTGGAAAGAGGAACACCTTGATGCATGGGACAAAATGCAAGAGCATCTTCCCTCAAGACTTGCTCACTACCTGGGGATTACTTTGCCTTATGCTCCTCTGTCTGGGGTGTGACAGCTCATTCATTTTCTTTTTAAAAGGTATCATGATTCTGGCACAGGTCTTAAGGCTTTTCTCCTAAGTCTTCCATTTTCATTTTTATTGAATGATGATTTTCCAATTCATTCTGAAAAGATATGGCAGATATTTCCAATCCTAGCTTTCTTGAAACCTTGATTTTTTTGAAATACCTTCTATGGCATATAATTATATCCAGGCCTCTGCAGAGTTCATTCTTCTAAGCCTGGGGAGAGGGGACTAGGGTGATACTTTATTAGATGACAGAAGCATCTGTTCTTCATGAAATTCTGGGGAGTAGAAGTCTAGTGATCGTCTCCTGATACGCAACTAAGAGACGGTAGTAGACTTTTCCCCTTCAGGTCAGGTTGTCATAGGCACTCTTCAAGGGGAGTCTGATTAATAAATACATCTAGGAAAATCTGTTACCAGCAGGAGAGCTGAGGAATATGCTTTATCTGTAACTTACATAAGGTCTCAATAAAAATGATTTTTTTATTATATGTGATAGGCAGGATTAATTTCTACTTGAATCTGGATGAATGGACCAAGTCTCTGTATTATGCTATCTTTACCTCAATATTGGGTAGAGAATGTTATGTGTGCTATTTTATTTTGTTCTATTTTATTTTAAGGTCTATTTTAAGGTCTATTGTATATAATTATACAGTTCTTCCTTCTTAAAACCACTATTTTCTCACTATTTTCTCACATTGATGATTCTAATTGTGTTCTTTATTATGGCAAAACAAATTCAAAAATTTCTCTAATATATTACATTTAATGACATATACTTCTCATCTAATGTAGATTATCTTGGAACCATTTTGCAAATATCTCATCTGGATGACCTCAATGGTAAGGAACATGCCCCATACCTTCCAAACAAACCTGGCAAAGGTAATCTTTCCAAAACACTCTGTCAGTAGAGACCTTACAGTGTCAAAGCCTCTGACTAGTGAAGAACAAGTCTTCAGCTTGTAGTTTATATAAACGTTGACTGTTCAAGACATTTTGAGAGTAAGACATGGTACATTTCAGTAATTGATTCCTTGGGCGAGATGACTAGATGGTCTTCTTAATATTGGAATTAGCACAGCTTTTATATAGTAAATCAATTTTAAACATTATTTTAATTTTTTTAAGTCAATTAAACAATGAGGATCCCATCTTAGTGCCTTTGTTTTACTGTTTGAAACCTACACAAAACTCAAGATATTGATTTACAATAAAAATCACCCTTTAAAAAGGGTTTACATATTTAAGCATCCAAAAGAGTAGACAGTCATTACCTAAAATCAAGAGTCATCTAATTCATTAACCAGTTATATTTTCAAGGAAAAAAAAAGTCACTCTACAAGCTGCATACATTTAAACTGTTTGCATAGCATGCAGGGCTCTGAAACAACTGTAGTTTTGGCTTCAAAAGGCTGGTACTTTTTATGCCTCTCCCACTCATCACTCTCTTTCTCTGTGTGTGAGTCTATTTGTGTGTGTTTATGAAAAGCTCCCACTGATTTCAAAGATTCCAGGAGAGGAAAAGCAAATAAATATTCTTCCACAGTAATCGACCATTGTGGGATTAAAAAATACATGTGTACAAGCAGGACAGATGAAGGGAACTATAATGACTTTCGTTTTCTGAGTCTTTTTCTTCCTCTTGCTCTAGTTTCTATCTTGTTTTTTGTTTTAATCAGTAAGCACAACATTGACCTCAGTTCCATCTGATTTGGGGAAATTTGTGGGATTATCAGACTGTTCTGTCATAGGAAAGATCACTATAGAAAAGCCAATCATGTTCCAAAAGAGCAAGATTTTAGAGTGACTGATGGTAAAAATTTATTCATTTTCAGTTAATGTTGGTGTTTCCAGAAAAAAAAGGAAACTTCCTTTTCTCCACCAATAAGTATTTTACATCACTTATTACTTTCCTGCCTTCATGATTGTGATTATTACCAAAATTCTAAAGTGTTCGTTTATTCATCAGATTATTTTCTTAAGTTCTCCTAATTTTACTGAAAAGAAAAAATACAAAACAAAACCTAAAAAACAAAAAATGATCAACAACAAAAAAAACTTAATGGAGTGGTTTTAAGGTCATTATTACTAAGTTGAATGATGCATTTAGAAATTCCTAAATTTGAAATCTTATCTTGAAGAAAAAATGTACAGATCACCTATTGTGTGAACCTTCTCAGGCCTCTCCACCCTGGTATACATATGCACAGTGGATTTCTTTCCACTGCTTCTGAATATATCTGTTGCAACACTCATAATACTGCTTACCTTGGTTCATTTTCATGTTTGTATTTCTTATAAATCTGAACTCATGTCTGTATCTATATCAGATATGTGGGCAATGCTTTGCATGTACTAGGCAGTAAGAAAATGTTTGCTAAACCAAGTGTTTTAATTTCTGTAATTTCACTTTTTTCTGAATATAAAATTTCAAGCCTTATTGCGGACCATTTGCAAAAAATCTAAACATGCAAGGAACATTTATTACTTTTCACTTTATTGTCCTTAAAAAGCCATTGCTAACATTCATGCCTTAATTTTTCCTAACTGAATTTGATTTGTGGTTTAAGATGAATAATCAAGGTCTTCCACAATCCCAAACTGTCTCTTTTTCCTGCCCTCAACTGTGCAATTTACTTCTTATTTAAATTTCATACTTTTTGAAGTTTCTCTCATTTTCTGGCTGCTTTGTAGTTATTTAGGGTTGGTTTTGTCCACCTTATTCATTTATTTACTGTCCAGGAAGAAATATAGATATTCATTCACCACCCCCGCCACTATGTTTTAGGTACTATATGAGGCTTTGGGAACATAAGATTGAGGAAATACACATCTTTGCCTTCACAGAACTTAGGAAAGCAAATTATAACAAGAGTGTTTACTAAAAGGAAGAAAAATCAATTGAAAAATGAATTGCTTTTAGGTGAGAAAGGGAGAGAAAACATGAATAATCTGCAATGTTCATAATCTATGTAGCAGCCAAAAGTTGTCTGTATTTGAACATATGCTGGTGTGTGTGTGTGTATGTTCACACACATGTATGCACACAAGGACTTTTCTTACTCTGATTATGTAATGCAGTGGTTCTCAACCTTCCTAATGCCACGACCCTTTAATACAGTTCCTCTGGTTGTGGTGACTCCCAACCATAAAATTATTATTATTATTATTTTTTTTTTTTGAGACAGAGCTTCAAGCTGTCACCCTGGATAGAGTACCGTGGCATCCACTGCTCATAGCAACCTCCAATTCCTGGGCTCAAGCAAGTCTCCTGCCTCCGTCTACCAAGTAGCTGGCCATTTTTTTTTTTTTGGTCGCAGCCATCATTGTTGTTTGGCGGGCCCGGGCTGGATTCGAACCCGCCAGCTCAGGTGTACGTGGCTGCCGTCTTAGCTGCTTGAGCCACAGGCGCCGAGCCCATAAAATTATTTTCATTGCCACTGCATAAACTGTAATTTTGCTACTGTTACAAATTATAATGTAAATATCTGATTTGTAGGATGCATTTAGGCAACCCCTATGAAAGGTCATTCAACCCCCAAAGGGGTCGCAACCCACAGGTTGAGAACCGCTGATGTAGTGGAAGTACTTCCAACTTTCTAGCTATCCTGAATCCTTTTAAGACATAAGTTTAAGTAATCTTCTTGTAAACAATTAGATAATCCCTTGATTTTCCATGATTTGTTGTTGATTTATTAAAATATCTTCTTTAAAAAGAACTCATGGATTTTTAAGAGTTTAGAACATTGAGTGTAAACATTTCAATTCTGATATTTTATATGTAGAAATTGTACTTCTAGTTCGGATACTTTCAAAAGTTAAAAACAACCTGTAGGTCAATCTAAAGAAATAAGATAGAGGTCTGCAAATGACAGCTACTTTTCTGACATAATATTGTGTCCACAATAAAATTGATAAAAGAAAAGTTTATCATTTTATTTCTTTACCTCCTGGAAAAAAATTTCAAGTTGAAATATTTAAGTAAAATTTCTCCAGTAATGTTAAAAAATCCCATAATAAAGACAAAAAACAAATGAGAGCAAAGTGGCTCAAACTGAAACTATGTGGATTTTCCTAAGTGATTAGTACTTTTCCAAATGATCATTATGGATTATACCTGAGTTACAGCATAATTTATAAAGACAACTAGTCCTATGTACCTTTTCAATTTCATACATAATAATGCAAATTAGAAACTTTGTGCTCAAGTTTAGTTCTACTTACATAATCAACGTGAAGAATGAAAGTGATTGGTATTAATAAATGAAAATGTTCCTTTTAATTAAATATCAGAAAAAAATAAATTCTAAGTAAATATTCTAAATGACTTAATGGAGAAACAAATACCAAAGAGCACCTTCAAAACAACTTTCTTTGTTGGTTTTGTTGCTTAAGAGTTTTCTTGGCTTGGCGCCTGTGCTCAGTGGTTAGGGCACCAGCCACACACACTGAGCTGGCAGGTTCGTACCCAGCTGTGGTCTGTGAAACAAAAATAACAACTACAACTAAAAAATAGGCATTGTAGGGAGGTGCCTGTAGTCCCAGCTACTTGGGAGACTGAGAAAATAGAATTGCTTCAGCCCAAGAGTTTGAGGTTGCTGTGAGCTGTGACACCATAGCGCTCTATCAAGGGTGACATAGTAAGACTTTATTTAAAGAAAAAAAAAAAAGGACTTTTCTTGTAGGAAACGTAGTGGTTAAATACTTAAGAGAGGGCAGCTCCTGTGGCTCAAAGGAGTAGGGCGCTGGCCTCATATGCTGGAGGTGGTGGGTTCAAACTTAGCCTGGGCCAAAAAAAGCAAATAATAATAATAATAATAATAATAACTAAAAGTAAATAAATAAAAATAAAATAAATACTTAAGAGAGATAATTTTCTATATTGTTTTAAAAATAGTTTAGATCCCCCAAGAATTATTTGTAGGCAAAAGTAGCATATGAAGTCAGAAAATTAAGTTTGCAAACTCACCCTAGAAAAAGTGATAATATACCTCACTGCTGAGTGTTGCTGTGGTCAGCTCCAAAGTACTCACTTTGGGCACCCAGTGTCTCTGGTGGTATCAGCAATGAGGTATACAGCACTTTTCCTAGATGAGAACATGAACTTATCTGTCAGAACTTGTATGATGACAACCTTTATGGCCATTCCAGGAAAAGAATTCCACAATTGCTCTGAATGGGGGCCTGGGTGCTTGGCGTGGCTTCCCAAGGGCAGCACCCGGAAGCTGATCATAGGACTGTGCAGCCGTGAGGGATGGGACGTTTTCTAGGATGAACATAGTTGTCCAACCTCTTTTACGTTTTTTGGTTTTATAAAGGTGAGAAGGCACTCATGATAAGGTATTCATTTTCATATTTACGACTCCTGACTTTAAAATAAACTTTGCGTTTATTATTCACAGTTTTATTTTTCTTGATGTTATTTAACGTTTATTTGCTATTATCAGTAAAAAGGGCACTAGAGGTAGATAGGTAAAATCTTGAAAATATCTTAAGTAACTGTTAACAGAATGATACTGTCCTAATTTTCACTTTTGGTTAATGTTTTTTTCCTCAGCAGAGATTTGTTGAAATATAATATACAGCCATGTGCACTAATGTAAGTCAATTCCTACAAATGAACATATTCATTAAATCATCACCCATATAGAGGGAGGAACAGAAGGCTCCATCCTTTATAGATTAATTTTCCCTGCTTTTTGAACTTCATGTAAATCAAACAGTAAGTTCCCTATAATAGCTGGCTGCTGTCACTCAATATTTTGTTTCTGAGGTTTCAGTCATCTTTTTTTACTACAATAACAGGTTTTTGTTTGTTTGTTTGCTTTTTTATTCTGGAAAGCAGGGACTAGAAAAAATAATTTACGAAAGGTAAATATGGGCTCTGTTGTAATTACTTAACTCTGCCACTGTGACATGTCATTACATGAGTGCAGCCATAGACGGTATACAGAAGATGCTAAAAATATGCACGCACATTTCAAGAAAGGCAAGACCTGTAATACTCTGGTCACATTTGGGTTCTGCAATTATACAAGGAGCCCAAGCATGATTTGTACTCATATTTTGCTGTCAGTATATATTAAGTATTGCAATTTTAATACAGTTTTTCCCTTTCTTAAAATGTGCATACATTTTTGGCAGCCCCTGTGTGTGTCTGTATGTCTGTGTGTGAAGACATATGTATATATACAAATGGACATGTCTGTAGTCTAGTAAAACTTTATTTACAAAAGCAGGCAAGGGTCTAGATTTGGTCCACAAGTCAGTCACCAATCCACCCTGCGTAGCATTCTATTGTGAGAATATCCCAGAGTTGATTTATCCAGGCCCACGTTGGCATTGTCTTTAGTTTGGTTAATGATCCTAAAAGACATTTTAGTGCATGTGTTTTGATGCCCTTACATATGCATTACATTTGTGTGTATACTAAATTAAGTAATTCCTGGGTCACAGAAATGGTTTAGGCTCAGCTTGAACAGCTACTGCTACACAGCTTTCCAAATAGGTGCCCACCAACAACGGTGAGGGTTCTGTTTGCTCCAACTCTCCAACAATACTTGGTATTGTCAGTTTTTAAGGCAGTATAGTGATAACTCACTCTTTAAACAGAATTGAACATAGAATTTAATTCTGTAGCGGGAAATCTGTCTTCCTGGAAGATGTTATGACAAATTTAAATTTAAGTTGAAGCATTGAATTTTAGTTCGTTTGAAATTCCCTTCCCCCACCCCCACAGTTTGGCATACACACACACCACGCACACCCTCCCAAAACTTAAAGAACAAAAACTTCATTTGCTAGTTGCGAAATAACTCTATGATTCCTATTGTGCTTTATAGGGGGAAAAAAATCATGTATTTGTACGGTTAGAGAAACAGAGAGAAACAGTGTAGCATCCTATTATCTTTAAGAGGATCATTTCAAAACCTCAGAAACCGTCTCTAACCAGGGCTATAAAAGGAAGCTCCAAGTGCGGTGGGACGTGCAAAAAACACTCGTTAATCAGGCACACTGTGAGTTAAGTCTTTACTTCTAGGAATCATTTCTCATCATTGGTAATTAGAGTAATGCTTTTGAAAATGTTTGCCTTGATAACCATGAGGAGTTGAAAGTCTCTCTTTTGGGAAAGTGAGCAGATGGTGTCACTTCATTTACTTTTCCTGTGTGGTGGAAGGACTGAGGGATTTAACCGTCCTTCCCGTGTCTCCTGCCTGGGTTTGGACAGTTGTCTAGTCTGTGGTCATAGCTCTTGGCTCAGCTATGTCTTGTCCGGTTCCCTTTGTCTGACATCACTTTGATCCTTGCCCAATATCAGCTATGCCTTGCTTGGATGATTCTCTCACTCTGGCTCTTACTCTTTTCCTTGGCAGAAGTATTCTTTTCTTTTGGTTATAAGAATCTGGCCAGTAATGAGGTGGTAAGCTCCTGTCGAAGCAGCAGGAGTTGTCAATGCTCCCTTTCTTTCATTAACTTTCTTGGGCTGTAGCCACAACAGCGAGACTTCGGGGGCTGAGATTTAACCTTCTCCAGCACTGATCATTTTTCCACATGGATTCACATGGCCCCGTAGCCCCTTGGCGCCTTTCACTAGCCCCCTCCCTTCACCCTGCTTTTTCATAGTTTATCTTGAACTTTCTGTCCAATGCTCTCCAGGGCCACTATGAAATAATATGCTGAAGCATTTCTTTCTTTAGTTAACCACCTTTTATTCATTGTTGTTAAAAGAAAAGAACTTTCATACGGCGTTAACAAAAGGTTCTTAAACTTCAGATAACAGCTGTGACAAACTATCTTTTCTCTTATAAAATTAGCAAGTAATTGGTAAATATTCTTTTTTAGCATAATATCAATTTATTTTCATCCTAGTAGAATGAAAACCTTTGTATTTTTCTGCTTAATAGTAATGCTGTAAATGTGTGTGTGTATGAAGCACAATGTATAATTAAAAATATGTGTCTCTTTAAGTAGCTGAATATTCATATAAGTACTCACCATTCAATTCATTCTGGAAGAACTAATGTCTTGATGGACAGATTGAGGACTTTGATCTGTGGAGCTTAAAATGACAACAATAATAATAGTATTACCAATAATAATAATTATGATAATTAGGCCATCATATTTTGCATGCCTACTATGTGACAGATACAGTGCCAGACATTACGTGTTATACGTGTGAGTGTAAAATTTCCAGTTCTCACACTAAACGTATTTATAGTTATGATCATGGACATTTTACAAGTAAGGAAAATGAAGCATGCACAGCTTTTAAAGTTGAAAGACTAGATTTACTTGCTATTTCAAGCTTATTTTGGATTGATTTCTGCATGTTAATGGAACATACACCTTTACTAATGCTTTCTCTTATATATGAGATATTATATATAAATGTATGTTTCTATATAATTTAGGTGTATTCATTTACTTATAATTACTTATGGATTACGTTTTTGTTTTTATAAGATTAGAAGGTATGGAGCTAAATGCAACTGTGTTATTTTAACTCTTATGTTATTTCCTATTTATTTCCAGTTTACTATTACTGACTACAATGGTTTTCCATTCTTTCAATCTATATTAACACCAAATTAACCCCAGTGCAGGTAAATGTCCACATGGAATAATATTTTCTTACTATGTGCCATTAAGTGCTTTATGATAGTTTTTCATTTCCTGGAATGATAGTTACCCTAATGTTCCTTCATTTTTATTCTGTGTGTTCAAATCTTTTATACTCATATTTGAAGATGTACATTTTTGATCATCTTTTACCAATAGCAGTCATAGGCTTTTAGTTACCCCAGAAAAATTATAAAACAATATTTCTGACACAGTGCATTTTACCTCTAATATTTGGCGGCACAGGAAAAATGCCAGTCTAAGCAAGTTCATAGTCATCAGGTATCCCACTAACAGCAAATGAGTAACATTTATGTACTGTGGCAATTGCCTTAAAGGCCAGGAAATGAGTTCTGAAAAGAATGTATAGAAAGTCTTATATTACAAAGAGATAACATTATAAAGAGATACAAACTTATAGTCAAAAAATTCATTTTAACTGTCGTTTGTAAGGCAATCTGAGGTGTTAAAATACGTCATTTATTTCAGTTTGACAAAATATCAGTCACAGGTAGGAAAAATAATTCTTTGTGTCTCTATATTCTTAAATGACATAAATGTTTTCAAGCTTAAAGAAAATGCTATTGCAAAAATTATAAAAAATAGACTTTTAAGAGAGTAGTTTTAGGTTCACGGCAAAATTAAACAGAGGAACAGAGATTTCCCCAGACATATATAGCCGGCCTCATTATCAATATCCCCCATGAGAGTGACATATTTATTATAAGTTGATGAACCTATACAGACCCGTCATTATGACGCAGGTCCAGAGCTGACACTAGAGTTCATTCTGGGTGTTAAAGTGCATAATGGCATAAACTCACCACTGTAGTATCATAAAGAGTAGTTTCACTGCTCTAAAAATCCTGTATCTTTTTTCTTGTTTGTTTTCGTTAAGCCTTCAATAAATCTTTATTTGTTACAAAGATAATAATAATTACAAGATAAATGGTTTTATGTGTATTGCTTATTCGCATTCTTTATTTTATGATTTTTTTTGTCCATGTATTTTTTAAACTATGTATGTATTCATTTTTTAATAGATGCATTAAGTAAATGTAAAATATCTTTAATTTATTTTGACTGATGTTTTTTGTACAGTGAAAGGTAAGGGTCTAGTTTCATTATTCTACCTGTGGATTATCCAATTTCCCCAGCCCCATTTGTTGGAGAGGCTATCTTTTTCCCAGTTCTTGGCACTTTTGTCAAAAATCAGTTGGCTGTAGGTGTATCAACTTATTTCAGAGCTCTCTGTTCTCCATTGGTCTCTGTGCCTATTTTCATGCCAGTACCATGCTGTTTGGGTTATTATGGCTTTGAAGTTAGGTAGTATGATACCTCTAGCTTTGTTCTTTTTGCTCAAGATTACTTTGGCTATTTTGCATCTTTGGTGGTTCTTTCTAAACTACCAGAAAAACAAATTGATAACCATCCCATTTACTTAACTACAAAAAGTAAGATACATAGGAATAAACTTAACCAAAAACCCAAAAGATCTCTATACTGAAAACTATTGGACATTGATGAGAGAAAAGGAAGGGGATATAAATAATTGAAGAGATATCCTGTGTTCATCGAGTAGAAGAATTGATATTGTGAAAATGGTCCTGCTGCCCAAAGCTATCTACAGATTAAGTGCAATCCCTATCAAAATGCTAATGACATTTACCGAAATAGGGAAATAAAATTTCCATGTCTTTTCATAAATTGGTAGTTCATTTCTTTTTAATAAAACTTTATAACTTTTCAGTGAGTAAGCCCTTTAATTCATTCTCCCAGAATTGTCTGCTCTGTTTTAAGCACTGGAGGTAAAGGGTTTAAAACAGTCAAGTACAGTGGAAAACACCTTGGAATGAGAGCAGGGGAACTTGGCTGTTGTCCCTGGTCTTGCACTCTACCCTCAACAACTCCAGGTCACCTTGACTATGCATCATCTTGCCTTTGAGGCTCTTCTTTTTCTATGAAATAAGGGATTTGGAGAAAATGTTCTATTTTGTCCTTTCAAGCTCCAGACATTTATGATTGTCATCTGCCTTAAGAGAAGATATACTTTTGCATCCAAGACTGGATGTGATACTTCACTAAGACTACTTGAGTGTATCATGCCAAATATTGTTCACCATGTGAGATGGGCAGGAATATGGAAATTTACCTAAATTTTTCTAAACAATGGTTACTTCTTCATCACTGATAGAGCAAATTGAAGATAACTATTTCTTTGATTTTGACACTTCCCATTTTAAAGTCCTTCAAGGGCTTCTCATTGCCCTTAGAATAAAGATCAGCCTCTTTAGACTGGCCTGCAAGTTCATTGCTGACCAGCTATCATCATTTAGCTCCTATATTTATTGAGGTAGGTTGAATGTGTAACAGCTCAAACACAAGAGCAGATGTGCATTTCTTGTTTAAACCACAGTTCATCAAGGGTTTCCTGTTGGCAGGCCTTTGGCAGGGCCTCAGAAACCTGGGTTCTACCATCCTGCAGAACCTGGACTTTCTGATATTCACCTGACAAACAGGAAAGGGAGAATGGGCCTTGGCTTAGAAGTGACACACCTTGTTTCTACTCCCATTATATTGGGGAGAAATAGCCTCAAGCCGCACCTAAATACCAACTGAGAAGGAAATACAATGTCACTCAATGTCCAAGAAGAGGAGCTGTGGTGCACAACCAGCACGTGCTACCACAGTTTCATCTATCATTAAGTCTTAATCTTTTTGGTGCCTGGAATGCCTATATTCTCTTCACCCAGGAGCCCCTTCTTCTTCACCTGCCTTAGACTCAGCCCTCAAGATCTTAAGTGGTGGTGACTTTCCTCTGTGCACCCACTGAACTTTGTTTCTATGCTATCTTTCATCTTACTTGAATACTCATTCCAGGGCATCCTAATTAATTATGTTTTCCCTGTTAGGTTCTAAAGTCCTTGAAAGCAGACATCTTAGTTTTCTTTTTTTCCTGTTTGGTTCAGAAGTGATGGAACAAGTGAGTGAAAATGACAGAAAGAAGGAAAGGAAAAAGAAAAAGAGTAAATCGTGGGGGCTAGGAAAAGTATAATGGGCTACAATGTCACATCTTTCTTGTTTTATTTCTCACTGAAAAGACTAGTTGTATGAGCATGGTATTGTCAGATAAAAGAGGTTCATCATTCTTTGTGGCCATAATAAGGGATAGGTTATACTACAATAATTTGTTGTTTTATTATAGAATATAATTTCACTTCTCTGGAATGAAAAGAAAACACTAATCTCAAATGCAAGGGGCTGAATCTCAAAATGTTTCCGGTGTCCCATTCTTCTCTTGCCCCTCGGTAGTGGTCTTTCAAAACACTTGCTGTCTTGTTGATGCTATAAGAATTCTGATCATCTCCACTGAATAATAACTTTCTCCTTTTCTCTTTGAGGTAAGAGGCTATATAAGGAGGATGAGGTGAAGATCAGATTCATTATGGATTTTCTTCTGAGAGAATTATCTGAAGATATGAAAACATAAATGGCTGAAATAATCCTCAAATTACTGTGAGCCTATTGTTTTACTTAAATATCTTACAACCACAAAGCTATAATGTTTTCAAATTTCAGATTTACACATATAAATGCAAAATAATTCCTTTTTTAGTTTAATAGGTAAATGTATAAATAGAAATTGCTATGTGGTGAAGCAGGTATGTGGACTTCCAGGAAAAAAAAATATATATATATATCTTAAAAATATATAAATATATCTATATCTATATCTACATATATATATACTATACTATATACTATAGTATATACTATATATATACTCTCTTTCTATATATATATATATAGAAAGAGAGAGAGAGAAAGAGAGAGAGAGAGTTTAGCAATGTGGCAACTAGTATTGCTGAAACCCAAATTGTAATATATTTTAGGAACTACACCTAGAAGTAAGAAAATAAATGAAACTCTACAGAATTTTACTGTCATATAGTGGATACAAGTCAAATAATCTAAAACTATGTGATATCCAGCGATATGATATGTAATTAAGACTGCTTAGAATTCTGGAAAAAGAAAACACACAATCATTTAAAAATAACTTTATAAGTGTTTTATTTCAGATGTAAAATTCAACCATTTTCTATAGCATTTTTTTTTGTCTCAAGTTCTCACAGAAATAGTTGGAAAATATGTATTAAAATATAAAAATGTATTAAAATATAAAATTTATTTTAAAGCAAAAATTCAGACTTCATGAGTCACCAAAGTTTTCCACATCAGTGTTTAAAGTCCACAAAATGTATTAGTTATAGCACACCTCTGTTGATGTTGTTCATAAAAAGTCTCTATCTGGCATGGATTAGATTAAAAATTTAACAAAAGCATCTTTTATAAATATCAATTTATAAGTACTAAAATCATAAAGAAATACAGACAGTCGTACCATTTAAGTACCCAGACAGGATTTGGGAGCTTATCACTCTCATTGTTTGCAGTGATTGCAGACAATTGAAACTCATTTCCATGTGCTGAGCTGTCAATCTAGACATGGAATTGAAATGTACACCTCCTGTCTCTTTAAAAAATTTTAGATTGCTGTGGGTACATGCAATTAGGTTACAATGCTTGTGTTTGTAATGTGAAGTTTAGGTGCAGGTGTGTCCTTTACTCAGGAAGTGTGCTTCATAAGTGTACAACATACTCCTTAGGTGGGAACTTACTGAGCCCCTTTCTTCACCCTCCTCCTAAATTTTATTTTTTTCTCATGTGGATCTGTAGTTATTAATCTACTAATTTCAACTTAGTATTGAGTACATCAGATGCTTGTGTTTCCATTTCTGTGATACTTTACTTAGGAGAATGTTTGCCTAACCCTTCCAGGTAAATACAAATGATACAAAGTCTCTAGCTTTTTCATGACTGAATAGTATTTCACGGCATATATATGTGAATATATGTATGTGTGTATATATATATATGTACATATATATCACAGTTTATTAATCAATTCATGGATTGATGGGCACTTGGGCTTTTTCCACAGGTTTGTGATTGGCCTGCCATAAACATTCAAGTGAAAGGGCCTTATGGTAAAATAACTTTTTTTCCTTTGACTAGATGCCTAGTCAAGGGATTGCAGGATCACATGGAAGGTCTATTTTTAGTTCTTTGTGGAGTCTTTCCACAAAAGCTGCACTAGGTTGCAGTACCACCGACACTGTATGTCTTAACCTGGTATTACTGCGCTAGCTCAAGACCAAAGACTAGAAAATGTAACACTGATTTTAAAACAAAAATTATCCAAAAGGTTTAGAATTATTCCATTTTAAAATATTGAGAGACAAAATTGTCTCTTATTTTCACTTCAAAGATGCGAAAGATGAGGCCAGAGAGATTTAAATGGCTTGCCTGAAATAAAATGTATACTTAGTCATAGAATCAAGATGATTTTCCTTTGATTTTTAAAAGGCTATTTTTCAAAGATAATCTTCATTATTTGGATTTAGTTTGAAAGGAAAACCCCTTTTAAAGGAAAGAAAAGTAGCTTTCCATTTAGACTGGTTTATTGTCATCATTTAATCTGTCAGCATATCAACAGTTGTTTCAGATATTTAGATACTTCCATAATGTATTATTTACATTTCTCTTCAATGACAAAAACAAAACATAATATACAGTGATGCTTTAATTAGAGTGATACTGTCTCAAAGATTTTTTTAAAAACTAAGGAAGCTCTTTGAAATTTAACACAAGGATGCTAATTCTGTTTTGCTCTTGCACCTGCTTGTAGGAATTTATTGGAAGAAACGAAATTGAACATATTTGCCCTTTTTATTAAAATCAGCTTAATAGTTCTTAGGACCACCTGTTACCACATTATATAATTCGTCATTAGGTACAAGATTTTCTCCAGATGTTTAGCTTTCTGTGAGGGTTGTGTTTTGTTTTGTTTTGTTTTTTTACAGTCCAGCAATTAATAGATCACACTGCTTGTGGCAAATCTACAGGAGCAGATAGTTTAAAATATTTTATGTTAAGAAAGAAAACTGGCTAATAATTTTGAAGTTTTCCTTTTTAGGTTTAACATTGAGCTAATATGTCATTACTAATAACATCTGATAACTAGGTAGAAATGTACTAACGTAAACCAACTTTGTACAGCTAAATTTAGGGGTTCCTTCATGAGTCTGTTTTAAATATCTTATTCTTACAATTATTTTCCTGGAACTGTCCATTGTTTGTATTCTAGGATAGCTTCATGCATTTTAAGTTAATTGCATAATTATACCGAGGCATAAGATAAACAATCTGTGGATTTTGTCTGTTACTTGGCAGTAGAAACACGATTCAGCAGGCAGACTCTTTTTCTAGTCTTTTTCATGACCAGACAACATATGCTTTCAGTGAATTTTTGGCAGGATAAGAGGTAAGTTCTAGCTACTTTGAAACTGGAATCTTCCCTTCCTTATGTAGGAATCAGCTAAAGGTGTCAGGAGAATCCTCTCTGGAAAATAAGCGTCAGTCTTCCTGTAATTCTATCTTGCCAGCGTTTTCTAGTTCTGTATGGAAATTATGTTAAAGACTCATTTGAGAAGAAGAGAGTGGCTAAGAATGTGAACTTGTGGTATAAATGTCATTGTATTCATTTGCTAAATCATGGGTCCCCTTCGTTGGCTGTTAGGACTTGGGATGAGTAGCATGTCCCCACTATAAGGAATGCAAATAATGAAGCCTCTTTCCTGCCTCACTAACTTTTAAATTAAGTACAAGCTTCTTTGCAGTAGAATGAAAATAGGACTGATGAGCTAAGCCAACACACAGAGCCTGACCCAAGTTTAAGACTTGTAAAGAGAATAACTTCTTTTCCTTTGATGTACCACACACTCCATCACATACAGTACCTCATGAGACTCCCTCAGATTTGATTGCCAGTGCTGCTCCTGCATAAGGAGGATTTCACCAATTCCCAGTAGCCTCTTCCCTAAATGCAGTTCACTATAAACAGCACTAAGCTGGGGGGCCATGACAGTGCTCAAGGATTTAACATAGATAATTCCTGGTCGCAATTCTTTATTCTGCCTCGATTACATTTTTTACTTTCTTGTTGGATCTAGAGTAAATCTGAGCATTATAAATATATGAGTAAATATAGTATGTGAGTTATTTACTCTGATTTAGGAAATATTTATAAAATTTTACTGAATCCGTCTTTTTCTTGTGCATGAGATCACCTATTCCTAATTAAATAACCAGTTTTCAACTTTATGGTTCTCATTTGTTATACAACTTTTCTAATCTCATAAAAGTATCTTGGGTGGGGAAGAGTTTTCCTGGAAATAACTTATTGTGAAAATAGTATTGTATACAAAGCAGAAACGCCAAAATTGACCACATCCCTATGTTGATCACATGGATTGATTCAGGGAGGGATTCTGGTTCAAAAGACAAGGAAAAGGATGGCGGACTGGAAACACCTCTCTACAAGCCTGCTCACAGCAAGGCAGGCAGAAGAAAAACCCCAACCATCTCTAGCAGGGGAACACTGAGGCAGTGGGTGGACAACAGGAGCAGCAAAGAGGTCAGGAGATGAAGAAAGCTGGCAGGAAAGGCAAGTGTGTGGGGATGGGTGGGGACCAGCCAGCCAGCCAGTTCTCACACAGAGGACTGGAGATGGAAAGGCTGTCTTGCTGGTGTTTGATTTGGGGTTGGTTTGCACATTGGAACTATCTTGGAGGTCTTAGACAAGTGGGTAGACTAGGTGTCCACCAGCCAGGTTTGACTACCTGATGGGGAGGATCTCCCACCAGCTTGGCTGCTAGCAGGGCTGCCATTGTGGGAAGGTCGGGTGGGAGCAACAGTGCAGGGTCCTAATACAAGCTGGCTCTGGTTCCTGTTGGCTTTGGGCATCCACTCTTGGGGTGAGCCGAGAGGCTCCTGCAACTCCAGGGGAATCATTGTCAGAGGGCACTGTAAGATGCGCTTCCTAAGGATTCTGGCAAGAGCTTTAAGGCCCCCCACCCTGTGAAGACTGAATGCTGACGTCAAACAGGCAATGACTGAGGGCATCTAAGTAAGGAAAACAAGACCTCATCTCCCAGACAACTAAAGAGTGGTTTCTGGTTGTGTTCTCCACCTCCTGACACCACAGTGCTACCTGTTGTCCAGGCAATATACTGCAATACATACATATATTTAGTTATATATATATGTACATAATTCTATTGTTTTTGCTCCCTTTCTCAATTTTTTTTAGGTTTTCTTTTCTTTCTTCTTTTTTGTTTCTGGGGTTGTTGTTGTTTTTTGTTTGGGTTTTTGCTTATTTGTTTTTGTCGGGTTGTATTCTTAACTTTAATTTTTTTCTTCAGCCCTTTTTCTTTTATTCTTGCTTTCTTCTTTATTTCTCTCCTTTTATCTCTCTCTTATTTGGGATTTTTCTACTTTGCTCATCTTCCCTACATGAATTTCTCAGACAATGGTTAAAATAGCCTTTTTTTCTTTCTTTGCCTTATATACTTATATTTTTAATTTACTTTATATCTTTTTATTTTTTTCTGTTCTTTGAATGCTGAAGGGGTCACAACATTGGTCTGGATAGGAGGTCACAGCAGTGGTATGGCTCAAGGAGGTCATGAGCTCATGGTCCAGGGTGTTTTTCTACCTTTGGCCTTTGGAAAGTAAGTACTGGCAAGTCCCCACTAAGACGTGCTGCCAAAGTTTTGTTTGTTTTTCTCTCTCTCTTTATCTTGCTATAATTGGTAGAAGTGGATTCTTGCTTTTGCCCAGATTGGTAAGGAGCTCCAGAATTTAAAAGACACACCCAGCCCAGCACCCCCAAATCCTGGAGTTGCAAAAGTGGCCATAGCACCCTGCCAAACAGCACCATTTATCCTGTTATTCTCCTTCTCTCTTTATGTCCTTCTTTTCTGCTTTTCTCTAATTCATTTCTTTCACACCTTCCCATTTGGTATTTTATTTACTTTCTTTCTGTTTTTCTTCTTTCTCACTGCTCACTAATTACCCTTCTCTTACTTTTGGCCTTATGTTAAGAGGCCACTTTAACACTTAGGCTCTGAGACAAAGCGATTTAAAGAAAAAGAGACAATGAGCAGGGAAAAGTTAGAGAAGGAAAAATAGGAGAAGGAAATGAACCATAAGAAAGCACGCATGAAGAGGAACCAACAGAAAAATTCTGGCACCATGAAAAACCAAAACAGAGCAACCACCCTAAGGGACAATGAGAAAGCTACTGCAGAGGACACCACCTATAAAAAAGTAATAGTAAGACAGAAAGAGAACTTAAAATATGGCTTGTACAGGCAATAAAGTGAATTGATGAGAAAGTGGAAAAACAGAACCAAAAAATACATGAAAGATATGAAGAATATAGAAAGCATATGGTAGAGCTTAAGGAAAGGAAGGAGTCAGCCAAAACACTTAAAGATGCAGTAGAAAGTATCAATAATAGATTGGACCATTGAGAAGAAAGAATCTCAGGGCTAGACAATAAAGTTCCTGAGCTAACCCAAATAGTTACAGGTGCAGAAAAGAAGACATAGAAAGCATAATATTCACTCAGAGAATTATGGGACTTCATGAAGCATTCAAACATATGAAATATAAGACTCCTTATAAAAGAACATCCTAAAGGAATGGAAGCCCTATTGGAGTATATCACCAATGAAAACTTACCAAATTTCACTAAAGATTCTGAAACTCTCCTTTTAGAGCATATCCAAGATACATTGTCATGAGTCTGTCCAAAGACAAGACATCACAATAAAGTAGGCTTCATCCCAGGGATGGAAGGCTGGTTTAACACACTCAAATCCATAAATGTAACTCACTATATCAACCAAAGCAAAAAGAAAGACCAAATGATCCTGTCAATAGATGCAGAAAAAGCATTTCACAAAATTCGGCATCCTTTTCTAACAAGAACACTTTAAAAAATAGACACAAGTAGCACATTTCTTAAACTGATTGAAGCCTTCTATGACAAACCCACAGATAATATACTGAATGGAGTAAAATTGAAAGCTTTCCACATAGAACTGGAACCAGATAAGGATTCCTCTATTGCCACAACTATTCAACATAGTGTTGCAAATTATAGCCAATCTAATCAAGCAAGAGAAGTTTATAAGGGCATATAAATGAGGAAGACAAACTTTCATTTTTTGCTGATTATTTTATCTTGTACTTTGAGAACACCAGAGACTCAAGCACAAGACTCCTGGAAATGATCAAGAAATACAGTAAGATCTCAGGGTATAAAATCAATGTCTACAAACCAGTAGCCTTTGTATATGCCAGTAACAGCCTAGTTGAAAAACTATTCGGAGACACAATTCCATTCATAGTAGCTTCAAAGCAAATGATGTGAAGGACCACTACAAAGAGAATTATGAAACCGTAAGAAAAGAAACAGCAGATGATATTAACAAACGGAAGAGAATACCATGCTCTTAGCTGAGAAGAATCAACATTTTTAAAATGTCTATGCTACCCAAAGCAATCTACAGATTCACTGCAATCCCCATTAAAATACCAACATCATACTTTGATGATTTGGAAAAAAATAGTTCTTCATTTTACATGGAAATGGAAAAAAAACCATATAGCCAAGACAATTATTAGTAATAGGAACAAAGCCAGATCATCAACCTACCAGACTAGGCTATATTACAAGCCCACAGTAATAAAAAAAAAGCATGATATTGGCACAAAAATAGATTCATAGACATTTGGAACCAAATAGAAAACCAAGATGTGAAACCAATCCCTTATTCTTATCTGATCTTTGATAAACCCAACAAAGTCATACACTGGGAAAAAGAAACATTGTTCAATAAATGGTGCTAGGATAACTCGATAATCACATGTAAAAGACTGAAAAATGACTTGCATCTTTCATTAATTACAAAAATTAAATTGATACAAGATGGATAAAAGATTTAAATTTAAGGCATGAAATAATAAAAATCTTAGAAGACATTGTGAAAAACTCCTAAAGGTGGCAGCCTATGGAAAGATTTTAGGAAGAAAACTTGCATGACAATTGCAACAACAACAAACATTAACAAATGGGACTTAATTAATCTGAAAAGTTTCTGAACAACTAAGGACACAACAATCAAAGCCAATAGACAACCTTCAGAATGAGAAAAGATATTTGCATATTACAAATCTGACAAAGGATTGATGACTAGGATCTATAAAATCCAACTAATCAACAACTAATCAACAAAGGAAGAACTAATAATCCTATCTGTCACTGGGCAAGAAACATGAACAGAACCTTCTCTAAGGAAGATAGATGAATGGCTAACATACATGAAAAAATGCTCATTATTCCTGATCATCAGAGATATGCTGACCACCCTGAGATATCACCTAACTTCAGTAAGATTAGCCCACATCACTTAATCCTAAATTTGCAGATGCTGGTGCAGATGGAACACTTTTACACTGTTGGTGGGACAGCAAACTAATACAGCCTCTTTGGAAAGGAGAATGGAGACTCCTCAAAGAACTCAAAGTAGATCTCCCATTTGAGCACATAATCCCACTATGAGGCATCTCCCCAGAAGGAAGAAAAAATCATTTTATCATCAGGACATATGCACTAGATTTATTATTGCAGCTCAATTTTTAGTCACCAAGATGTGGAAACAACCTAAATGCTGATTAACTCAGGAATGGGTTAATAAACTGCTGTATGTGCATACCATGGAATACTATTCAGCCATTAAAAAGATGGTGGCTTCACATCTTTTGTATGAACCTGGGTAAAGGTGAAACACATTCTTCTCAGTAAAGTATCATAAGAATGGAAAAGCAAGTATTCAATGTACTCAATGCTAATATGAAGCCAGTAGACAATCCAATTAATGCTCATATAGGAGGAAAAGACATTTCAATTCTAGTTGGGGGACCAGGGAATTCTAGTAGAATGGAGGGAGATTTGGGGGTACTTCCACTGAATGGGCACAATGTAGGGGTGTACGGAACACCTTTTGGTTCACCGTCAGGAACTCTACCTAAAAAATTCAAATATTGTGATTTGATTATTTGAACCCTCACATTAACCTGAAATTAAAAACAAAAAAATTTAAAAAGAAAAATGGAAAAGAAAAAAGTCATTTGAGAAATCTTCTTTTTTTTTTTTTTTTGTAGAGACAGAGTCTCACTTTATTGCCCTCGGTAGAGTGCCGTGGCGTCACACAGCTCACAGCAACCTCCAACTCCTGGGCTTAGGCGATTCTCTTGCCTCAGCCTCCCGAGTAGCTGGGACTAC
>CAUYRH010022975.1:0-23761 GCA_963574655.1 Perodicticus potto | reverse complement strand
ATTGTCTGATGAACTGCATATTCATTGCTGATTGATGATAATCGCTGTACTTCAAATATTTGATTAAATTGGAATTGCTTGAGTTAGTCATTTTTAAAAGAGTGTACATAAAAAATGCCTGGATATTACTGAGGACATTATTTAAAGTTATTGTAAGGGTTACAGTCCTGTACTGTCTGCTAAATAACCATGCTTTGCTGTGTTATTTGGTAAGAATCATCAGTAAAAATTTGACTTAATTTATAAACATTTGTTGATCAGACAAAAAATGACTGCCTTTAATGCAAAACATCATTTACTAAAAAACCTGAATCTATGACATTGTTTTTGTGACATTCTACATAAATATTTCATATATCTTAAGATAAAAATCACCCATGTTGAAATGAATTCTTATTGCATTAAGAGAATTTTTGCTGATCAAATTTTAAGTATTTTAAGTATTCATTGAAAGAGTTATATTAGTAATAGTACTATTTATAAAATACTGTGAGGTAAACTTTATTTCTTAGTTATTATTTAATTTTTTAAAAACAAAGGTTGAGCTTGGGTTAAATAAATGCTATTTTTCAATTTCTGTATGTGTATATATACTCACACACATATACATACATATATATATATGCTTTTAAAATGTTAAAAGTCTGACTATGCTTTCCAACTTTTATTATTAGATAATAAAATTTGCATTTTCCAAAAATATACACCCAAAATTAACATATGTTACAGTTTTTGCTAAAGATGCAAAATTAGTAAACTTATAACTGTTTAGATAATCACATAAAAATTCTATTCCATACTATCCTAGGGGATAGGTTTTATTTATTTATTTTTAAATTATCAATTTAGTCTCACTGTCTAAACCGAGTCTAAATCTAAACTGAAACAAAACAGTCCTACTACATTAATATTTATATTCTGATTTATTGGTAACACTTTTTACCTGGATTAATTTTTTTGAATTTATACAATTAAAGGTGATACCACGTTTATCTGAATACTAATTTTAATGAAATTTTCATTAAACACAATGTGTGCATTATTGTGTTTCTTCAGGATGAAATTAAAATGTGACATATTTCAATCTTTGTAAAAGAGTCTTAAATAAAATTGTAGTAATATCTAAACATGTAAGGGTACAATATAAATATAGCACAATATTTATACTTTCAAAATTATTTTATTCCCTCTTAAAGCAAATATAACTTAGACATTTTGCAAAGAAAATCGAGATTGTTATGATGGTTGTGATATTAAAATTCTTATAAATGATTAGTCGTAACTGCAATCATATTGTAAGGAGAGCTTTCTTATTAAAATATATGTTATGCTATACATAAGCTACAATTATTGTATTATGTTCATTATATGCTTGTTATTCTTTAAGGAGTTTCTGAAATGTTTAGGAGAAATAGATAACAATGTTCATTTCATGACTTATTATAATAAGATAGGTTCTCTTGATCTAAGTATAATAAATTCTACTTTTTGAGGTATTACCTTTTAATGGTTAAATTAAGTGACATACAAAATAAAAATAATAATCAGCTTATTTATGATTGGTGGCTTACTGCCATGCAAAATAAATTTGTATTAGAGAAAACGTCATAATTTGAAAGTAGTTTTTATACGCATTTTATTTGGATTAATAAAAATTCTTCATTAAATGTATGTATGTTTACCTTTAAAATATCTTTCTCATTTTCCCAACTATGAAAATTTGGTGGTTAGAAAAATGTTAATTTCTGATACACCACCTGCCCTATTTACATTTTTAACAGTTGAATATTTGTTAATTGATCTCATAGACGGTTACATGTTTTGCTGTTATCAGATGGATGAGATAGAATATTGTGCATAACTTTACATTGATCTTCTTTGAGTGTCAACTTATTTGCATATCAATTAAAATAATATCTGTATTAAGATGGATAATGCAAGTTATCAAATTTACATGATGTAACTGCAGTTTGCTAAATTTCCAGTAGATGCCCCCAGAGACCAGTCAACTCATTCAAAATCCTTTAAATTTAAAAAGGCCTTTTTATATTGAAACTTTTTTCCTTGATTCATTTAGAATTACATGGGAAATCAAGAATTCCAAAATTCTTAACTCTCCAATGTTCATCACTATATACATGTATATATGTATGAGTGATGATTGTGTAATTCTTAATCGATATTAATCAATATTATGACTAATAATTGTTAAAAACCTAAATGTATAAAATTAAGAAAAATGCTTTTAGTTTTCATTGTAATGTTATACATCTTTTTTTTTTTTACTTTTATTTATTTATTTATTTATATTAAATCATAGCTGTGTACATTAATGTAATCCTGGGGTACCATGTACTGGTTTTATACACAAGCTTTTGGGGGAAAAATTGTCCTTTTTACAAAAAACTAGAAAGCATATTTAAATAGCTTATATGATTTTTATCAGTTAGTATGTGTATATCAAGAAAGACTTTTTTTCCATTTAATGGAGGTTTGCATAATATCTGCCTACACTGGAAAGTGTGGGTAAAAATAGTGCTTCATTTTATTCCAAGGAAATTATATTAGCTGAGGCTATTTAAGTATTAATTTAAGTCAATGTAATTATCCCGTAGGTGATTCCAATAACATTTATCCCTACGATATGCATGTAAGACTGTTCTGACACATAGATAACCCACTAGTGACTTATAAATATTAACTTAATAAAATAAAAGTATTATCATTACTTTTGATTCAATATTATGTACACCTCGAGTTTATTTTTGCCAGATTAAATAATTTTATAAACATATTTTATTTTCATTGGACTGCTTTTGAAATATTTTAGTGAATTTGAAGCTTCCTCTTGATATCATAATTTCAGTTCATCCTACGAAAAAATATGTTAAATATATTAATCATACATTTGAACAGGTAGTAATGCCTTTAATTTTAAGGTTCACCTGATAATTCACATAAAGACCTATCAAAGGATATTTATATTAGTCATTAGATGTATTGGTTTAGATGCCAACAGAGTAAGATACGTTATCATATTTATTCATTCCATCTATTCATCTTTTTAGTATCTGTAGAAATGTGGGCTTTTTATCCTGTTAAATGTTTGTTTGCCTTTATCAGTATTTTTCCTCTTATACTTTATGCCTTGAGAGGGAATCACATCTGCAGAGGGTGACAGAAAAAAGTATAAGAAAGGAAAACATGATATTAAAATTGTAATAAGCATGTTGCATTTGACTTCTGCAATTACAAGAGGTTCAGGATACAATATACAACATAATGAATGTTATTGGTGTATACTACTACAATTTCAATACCGTTTTTTCCTTTCTTAAAATATGTATACATTTTCTTGGCACCGTTTGTGTTTAATTTGCTTTTCATGGATGCTCCTGGCTGTCTGCTCCCTAATTTAAGGAGACGGATTCTCCGGGGCAGCCACAGAATGATACTAATCTCTTTCCCTGATCCAACATAAACACGGATTACCACGAGAGAACGAGTCCCAAATCAGAGTCACATCGTAATTGCCAAATTATGACAAATCCCTAAACAATCCATGCAAATAAACAGAACATTGTGTGGAGAAGGAAAAGAAAAAGCAACAGTATATGATATGATAAGAGGCAACGTGAAGAAGAGAAAAGAATTCAAAATTTGCAGCCGGAGAGAACTGGGTATGGATTCCAACTCTGCCCCTTATTAACTTGTATGGCTTTGGGCAATTCACAACCTCACTGAAGAGAGTTTTCTTTTTATTTGTAAAAATGGAAGTAGTACTTTATAGAGTTATTGTGCCAGTTAGAAATGATGTCTACACAGTGCCTGACACATTGTGGGAGCTCTATAAATAGTAGCTATTCTAAATAGTTTAAGGCAGAATTTTAAAACGATATAATATGTCCCTGACTGTTTAGCAGTAAATTCCCCTTTCTCCGCATTGCCACACGTCCAACTCCGAAGGAGTGATGTCAAATTGTTGTTCGGTTTTGCTGTTGGTTTCTAGTTGTTCTTTTTTTTAATCTCAGGTTTTTTAGGAAGATTTTGACATAAAGACAAATTGAACAAAATCTTCATTAAATAATAACTTTAAATGTCAATAAAACCCATTTGAAATGTACAACTACTTAATTACATCCTTAAATTCATTCTTCTCAAGATGCATCCCTTATCCCACTGCAGCCTCAGCTATCGGCAGAAGCAAAGGTCCCTTAGGATTCAGATTTACAGGTATTCTGTACGTCCATGAATGTCACAACTTTTGTCTTTGTGAATAGCATGTTGTTTTGCGGGGGGGGTTGGGGCAAACTACCTCAGTTCCCATTATATTAAATCCCCCCATAAATTTTACCAGTATTCTCAACTTTCGTACACTGTAGTGGCTTCAAGTCAAGATGCTTCCTCTTCTGCTGCTTGGAAACAGTATTTTTTAATCTAGACTAATACTCATAAGCGTTGTAATACACAAATTAAACCAAAGACAAAACATTTTATGGCCAAATGAAATAAGAAATAGTAAATGTTGTTTTGCTTGTATTTCTATGTGTTTTAAAAACACTCGCTTCCATAAAGTAAGTGAACTTGACCTATGGTCCTCTGTTATGAGACATAAACCTGAGAGATTCAAATACGATGGTAGCAATTGACGTATACTCTTATTTCTAGATATCCAGTTCTTTTTAATAAATGAAGATTTTCTTATTAAAAGAAATAAGTCACATTATCTATGAGAAGTTAAATGGGAATCTATTTAGTAATTGCTGCAATTGGTCTTTCATTCCCTCAAATATTAGTAGTGACACTGTAGTGAGGGCATACCTTGTATACATGTGTGTGCACACAAGTATGTGAATAAAATAGGATGTCATCGTCATTACACGTGCATATTTAAATACACTTCCATTTGTAATATCTTCTGTAAAGAATGATCTCTTGAAAAAATTACTAGAAATTCAAAATATTGGTATTAGTTATATATCACGGGTGCTGTGAGCCTGAAAGATATCTTGGAAATAATTTTGGTCCAGCCCTTTCTGAATCACTTAGTGTTCTATGGTCACAGGCAGCAGAAACTGATTCTGACTAAATTAAATGGAAACTATTTTATTGAAAGGATGTTAGGTAGCTAGGGGAATTTAGAGGAGAACCCAGAGCAGAAGAAAAAAGCCAGACCCTGGCCACTAGAACATTATCTACATGGGTAGCAAAAACAACTTGAGAGTCTTGACAAGACCTCACTACCAGATTAATGGAACTTCAGCAACTTGCTAGTGTGCCTTTGTGTTGCTGGCCTCAGGGATTCAAAATGCTGGGAGAAACCAGTTGGCCTAATTTGGGTCAATATTCCACCCAATGGCTAGGGAGTCCTGGCTAGTGAATTTTGGTTCCACCAAGACTGCACACACATGGGATTGATTATTTCCAAAAGTATTTTGGGGGTACTGCCCCCCCCATAAGAGTGGAGCTACACACTGGGTGGACAGATAATGTCCAGAGAGTGATTTTCTGAATTTCTGGCCCAGTTGCATTGGAACTGAGACTGCCTCCTCCCTACCCTGTCCAGCGTTGACTTTAATTGTTTAAAGTCAATGTTTTCATTTCTATCTATTTATCATTTTCTTGATTTTTGCCCTAGAATGGCTTTTTCACTGATAAGAAGACATGTAAGCAGCCAAGGCATAAACACACGAAGGTGGCAAGGAAGATTTCCAGGCCCTTGTCTTCTCAGGCCTCTGTGCCATCGTCCCAGCTGCCTTCTACTTGGCTGGCCCCTCAGGCCCCTCAACCTGAAGTTCTCCGAACTCAATTCGTGATCTTCCCCAAACCTATTCAGCTTTTGGTGTTCTCCTCTTTAACAAATTACCAATTACCTGACCCGCAAACCTGGTTGTCATCCTACTTCCTCCATCTTCTTTGCCCCTGGCATCCATTGAATCACCAGGTAATAGCTTTTTATCCCTAATTTCCCAATTATGTTTGAATCCATCCACTTCTATTGTCCCCACTCTAGCCCTGCTGCCCCTGTTCCTGGCCCAGATACCTTCCCTCTCCACGACTACCAGAGTCTCCCGTCTCCTCCCCCTGCTTCCAGGTTCGCCCTCCTCCCACCCCTCTTCTTGGATCAGGTGTGAATTTCAGAGTCCACGGCTCAAGAATACTAAATCGAAAGTCTTTATTTTTTTATAACTTCATTTTAATTCCTGGCCCTGAGCCTTGACCCTCCCTAGTGCAAAAATCTAATCTTGTCACTCTCAGGTAAAGCCAGTCCAATTTGGCAAGTTTTCAGGTGAGTCAAGTGTGTAAAGGCTCTTCCCCTTCCCCTATTGTCCTATGTAGAGACAGCATCACACCAGTGGGGGGCTGCAGGGGAGTGGAGTTACTAGATGTAACAAATAAAATTATAGGACATACAGTTCAAGCTGAGGTTCAAAAATAAAAAACTTAAAAATTAATAATATAAGGTATGTTCCATGCAATAGTTGTAACATGCTAATACTAAAAGGTTATTAGCTATTTATCTAACATTCAAATTTAACCGGGCATCTTACATTTTATCTGACAACACTGGGATGGGCAGACAGCAGCATTTACTTTGAGATCTTGAACTGGGACCTTGTAAATTGTCACTGCGTTGGCCTATCCAGTATCCATTACTCCCTTCTTTGCTAACATAACTCCAGTTTTGTTTGGGACGGTAATGTGCCCAAGGGGAGGAAGGCTGTTTGTTTTACCAGATTCCTTGCAGAAAGGGTAGGGCATGAAACACAGTTCTGGCCAGTGGGAAAGCAGAAACCCACTAGTAGTTGTAGGAATATTTTTGTTTTTTTCCCCCAGAGAGAGCAAGACACACCCAATGCCATCCCACTTTGCCCTTTCTTCTTTCCTTGAATGTGGACATGATGGCTAGAGCTGTGGCAGCCTTATAGCTACCAGCAGGGGACCAACAAGAGAAAAAAGGTCTAGACAATCCCAGAGATGTGGGTTTTGAACTTACCAGGCCACTAAATCAAGGCCCTCAGGTGCCTACCTTTAGGCAACACAGAAACCTCTGTCTTTCATGGCATTGTGAGGCACATTTTCTCCTAGTGAATCTCTGATGCACTTGACCCATCTTTATTCTGCCAGCTCCTGGGATGTGCAGACCTGACCCCCTCTGGGGCTTCCCAGTGCTGCTCATCTTGGAGTCAGGGCTGCATCTCCCTTCACCCTTCAGCAGGCAGCCCATGACAGCTGGTAGCACACATCCCCTCGCCACAGCCAGGTGACATTGTAACAGGTGTGTATCAGCCCTCTCTTTCCAGCAAATTTTGGGTCACACACGTAGCCCACTGGAATATGGTGGCATTCAAGGGCTGTGGGAAATTACAGGGCTGCTCCTGATCCTTTCTGCCTAGAAATCCTACTCAGTGACTTTTGACCCTTTCCATGCCCTTGTGAGGGGAGGTGAGGAAGGAGACACTGGTCATCCTCCTGCTTTCAGGAATCCCAGATGGAAGCAGGACACAAATGTTCCTGCTCTTGGATCCCGCAGGATTGCACAGGGTGGCGGTTCTTGTCCTCCCTGCCCTCCTCTGGCATTTGACCGGAGAGAGGAGGGGATGGAGGAGATGGCCCTTCCCAGCTCCTAGCTGCCCGCTCTCCACACTCCCCTCCTCCGTCGCAACTGGAGGGCAGGGATGAGTAAAAACTGCTATTCCATTTCTCTTCCCTGTTTCAAATATTTCTTCATCTCATACTAAATAGTGGCTTTTAATTTTTTGACCCAGGAATGTGATTTCTTTGTTTTTGTTATGAGCTGGCCCTGTGACAGTCTGGCTGTGGGCTGGGGGAAGGTGGCAGTTCAGCTGGGACACTCCTTCCAGACGGCTTTTCCGAAATGCAGTTTCACTGTGGCGATTCCCTAACTCCCCATTGGCTCCATCTCCCTTCTAGCTTCGAGTCCAAACTTCTGACTGCTTTTCCCTGAGGTCTCTTCATGATCTGAGCTCTGCCTTTCTTCCTTCCTTTTTTTTTTTTTTCATTCCATCCCTCACCACTCTCCTGCTCACCACTTTTAATTTATTTTCTTCTACACCTGAGCTAATTCACTGGAAGAGAAACTCTTGGCAGATGGAGTTTGGGCATTTTTTAGTTCAGTTTTGTTTTATCTTTTGCTTGTTTTTTAAACTTGTTATGTAAATCTAACGCATAGGTAGGAGTCGAAAACCAGAAGTGCAGGATCTTACATTTCCCAGAGTTTTTACATACATAATGTAATTTGGTTCCTAGAAGAATCTCGTGATGTGGGTATGGCATATTAATACCTATAGTTTACAGATGAGAAGAAATTAGTTCCAGGGAGATTAGGTAAATCTGAGCTGCAGCTCAGGTGTTCTGACTAGTTCTGGGCTGTTTCCACCCCACACTAAATTTTTATTGCCAGTAGTATCACATCATGTCAGTTGTTTTAATTATGTAATTGTCTCCTTTTTAAAAAATGGAATATAACATAATTAATATAAAGCTGTATCTTTTGACATCTAATTGTTCCTTTTGCATAGTAGTGGCCACCAGATGGCTTTTATCCCATAATCCTGTTTATTATCTGTATAGAAGTTTATATCAGTTGTTTATTTGTTGGTTGTTTTCTCCTGTTAGAATACAAACTTCACAAAAGCATTGAACCTATTTGGTCAAAGTGCCTGACATTTGCTCCGAAGCTCAACAGCTG
Organism: Perodicticus potto; assembly: GCA_963574655.1. Lineage (NCBI taxonomy): Eukaryota > Metazoa > Chordata > Mammalia > Primates > Lorisidae > Perodicticus > Perodicticus potto. Next base: position 15,048 of record CAUYRH010022975.1, on the reverse strand, counting down.
TTTGTTGAGTGAATATTCATTTGCCACTTTATCTCCTTGCATTTGATTGCAGTTGGAAGAGAATTATTAATCTAACAAACCATTAACTTAATTCTAACTGAAGCTCATTTTTAAAACATATTTAATAATAGACTATGATCAACATTTTCTGCATGCATTAACAAATGATGAGCTTCCATGACATGCAGTAAAACTACCAGAGTGTACAATGCAGAGTGTACATGTTTTGTCATATTTAAGTGGCATGTTTGGTTTTTGCTTGGATTGTTGGGGTTGTTTTGTTTTTTTTCTTTGGAGCTTTTTAGTGAGAGGCTGGTGTCAGTACTTTTGAGTATTGTCTGTCAACTAGCTTATTTGTCCTTATCAAAGGGAGCGCACATCTGGAACTGATATGTTTATAATGCAATTTCATTAAAATTATTGTATTTAGCTAGCTCTGGGCATCTTTCATTAAACTGAAGTTGTTCAATTATAAGTGTTTGAGGCGAAGATCTCTTGATAGTTTTCAGCGCTATCACTGAGGGGAAAAAAGGCAACACGATTCAATCTTTAATTATGAGAGAATGACTACACTGTGAAGACTGCAAGGTTTAAAATAAAGCTTTGAGTGTTCCAATTCTTATTCCCAGTTACAGGAACTCGTACAAGAAGAACATCTGTGTGGACATGCTGCGAGACGGTTATCACAAGTCCTTCACTGAGCTCTTTGCTCTGATGGAACAGTGGGATGAGCTGAGGGAGGCTGCAAGAGTCAGGTCCCTCAGCTGGTTGCAGAAGCCCCTGGAGGAGCAGCCTGATAAACTGGATCACTTCTACCACTACCTGACCAGGGCCGAGGCGGCTGAGAGGGAAGGTGAGTGGCAGGACTGTGAGCAGTGCATAGGGGCTGTGGACCGGCCAGGGCCTGAAGGAAGACTCCAGATGTTTTTGTGTATGAATTTGGAGCATTAAGATAAACTTAGCCTGGCTCGGCGCCTGTGGCTCAGCGGGCTAAGGCTCCAGCCACGTACACCTGAGCTGGCGGGTTCGAATCCAGCTCAGGCCCACCAAACAACAATGATGGCTGCAACCAAAAAATGGCCAGGCGTTGTGGCTGACGCCTGTAGTCCCAGCTACTTGGGAGGTGGGGGCAAGAGACTCACTTGAGCCCAGGAATTGGAGGTTGCTGTGAGCTGTGATGCCACAGCTCTCTATCCAGGGTGAAAGCTTGAGGCTCTGTCTCAAAAAAATAAAAATAAAAAAATAAAAAAGATAAACTTAGCCAGTTCGACCTTGGCAACTAAGTCATTCAGGGAATGAATGATAAGAAACATTGAAATGCAAGGCTGTCCAGACAAGGAGTATCCTAGCCTGTTCAAATTAGTTACTCTAACCCCCACTTAGCACCTAATAACACCTCTAGAACTTTCCAAGGAGTTAAAATCTTTCATAACATTCTTTAAACATTTCCATAGTTTTTCTTTATATATAAAATCTGAAAACTGACCTTCACTGAGGAGATACTTTTAAAGAGTGATACATCTTAAAAATTACACTGATTTCCTTGCATTTATGTAGTGGACTTTGAAAGTTTGATCAAGAAGTCCTATTACTCTGAATCAGAAAATTCATCTTAGTGAATAGTAAACAGACATGAAAAGCCTGCCATTTTACAATTGTGCATAAAGTTGTTAATTTTAAATTTTTAATGATATCATTTCAAATAAATTCTTTTCTTCGTATTCTAAGATTTTCCAGAAAGTTTAATATATGCATCAAATATTGAATAAAATAGTTTAATCCCCGTAAAAATTAGATTGATATTATTGACATAAGTGTTTCTTAGGTACATATTGGGGATTGGGCATATATAATCAAAGAAAAAATGAAAATACTAAAATTTGGTGTTCTAAAATATTTTTTTCTCCAACTTTTTGGGTGAAAATACTACAAGTTTCAAACAGAAAAGTTCAGACCCCACTATGACAATGTCTATATTTCATTTCAGACTTTTGTATGAAAAAAAAGAGTATTGACAACTTTTTGTTATATAATGCCGCCAAGAGAAAATTAATTAAAAAATTAATGAAAACAACATGAGAGGGATTGCTATAGTGGGGTCAATGCATATTTTCCATTAGGTTGTGACCTGACTTAAGAATATGAGATATATAAAATTTTGAACAACAAAATAAGTGAACTAGGGTGTGTATGTATGTGGCAAGGAATAAGGGGTGAGATGGGAGGTGGTCTTTATGTTATGAAAAAACACTTGGGAGGCTGAGGTAAGAGAATCACTTGAGCCCAAGAGTTTGAGGTTGCTGTGAGCTGTGACGTCACAGCACTCTACAAAGGATGACATAGTGAGACTGTCTCAAAAAAAAATGACTAATGAATAAATTTTACCTTGATTACTTCTACTTTCAGTATAAATACCACTTTAGAATTTGTGGCTGATACAACACAGGAGGATTTTTATAATGCCATTTTTTATTTCTAATAGTTCCAAGTAGCCAGGACAACAGGCACCCACCACAATGCCCAGCTATTTTTTGGTTGCAGTTGTTATTGTTGGTTAGCAGTTCCAGGCCGGGCTCAAACCTGCTAGCCTCGGTTTATGTGGCTGGTGATCTACTCACTGAGCTACAGGTGCTGAGCCACATTAGTCATTTTTTTAAGTGGAATATTATATACACTATTTTAAATAGAAGCTTTCATTTGAGATAGTATATATATATATGAGCCAAATCTATCACTTATCATAAAGTGTCATAAATGTGAGCCAATTTGTCATAAAGAATTTTTAACTATATGGAACCTAAACTGTTGAAGGTAGAAAACATTATAAATTACTTAATTTATAATCTTTATTAATGAAAAATTACTCTATGTATAAGTAAAAATGTTTCTCCAATTCCAAAAAGTAACAAAGTCTAAATGCACAATGTCTTACACATGTGGTGAGAGTACTAAAAGCAGTTATTTTTCTTCACTGAGTAATTTATTGTATATTCATGATAAATAAAATCACATTTGTTAAATGGAACCAACTCACTTGTAGCTCAGAATAACTCTTTTTTAGGGTTATCGTCTACAAAATACTCATGGCTTTTGCCTGGTTGAAATGCAGAGAATTAACATTATTGCAAAAAATATTATTGGAAATTCTTCAGTTGAAGGACATAAACTTTCGTGTGGTCTTTTTTCAGAAATTTATATACCGTTTTTCTTGTTTAACCTGTGTACTTATTGGGGAAAATTTGTGATTTGAATTAGGAATGTCCTAGAAAATGAGATATGTGCATTCACTCTTAGGAACTTGAATTAATCCTAAATCTTAAAAATGTATGTATATGTATGTCTAAAATACAGAAATCTCCTTAGACTATCTCAAGGTTTCATCCCATATGGTATTGGATACAATTATCCTGAAATAGCATATCGCTGAGCATCCTCATTGCTTCTCATTGGAAAGACCATCACTGTAGGGTCACAATGAAGTTCATTTAATCAAAGCTATGGCACTAACAACAGTCATCTCAGGTCATCTCCGTCTCCAGAGACTTACAGAGCAGGAACCTAGAGTTATTTAAATTACTTTACAAAACATCACTTGCTGTTTTATTACAAAAGTGTGTTTAAAGTAAGCCAGTCACTTCTTTTTGGATTGTTTTTCATTTATTAAAGTGTTTCCTGATACATTTAATTATTTAATTATTTTTCATTTATTAAAGTTTATTCCTGATACATTTCTTGTATGACCCATTATTGTAAATCGTTGCTGTGCCATCTGTAACATTATGATTGCAACCTTAAGCCCATGGGGCTGTAGAAGAGATGGCAATGATGATAATGGGTAACTGAATCAATAGATAATTCAAACATTATTTACACCTGACTTTTAAATTATTGTCAAAGGTTGAGCAACAATTTTTTTCTAATAACATTTGAGTAAGATACAATAAATATATTCTACTCAAGAAAAGTTCCATAGGTATTTATGGATTTTATGCAAAGCAAAAAAAAAAAAAAAAATTCTGGGGAAATAGGTTTGAGAAACTAAAGCAGGTGAATTAACATGAAAATTAAGCAGGTTGATTTGTTTCAGGACTTATCAGAGCCTTTAACATGCTAGTCTATATTTCTTAGTTCACTGAAAGAGAAATATTAGCAAAAACATTTCTCACATTTATTTCATCATGAAATCTTCCTTTTAAGAAGGATAATGAATGCTGATCTAAATAACAAATTCACAGTAAAATTGATTTTCATCTTCCAGTCCTACTGGCAATTCAAGGAAGTGGTCTACAAACAAGGAGAAAAGATTGCTTAAAATGTAAATAGTACATGCCATATTGTCCAAAGATTCAAAACTTGAGTATATTTCTTTATACTTAATATTCCGAAAAAGTCTCCATTTTTTTGGTAGAAAAAGCTTAGCTGACAAGTAATTTTTTTAAGTATGGAATATTGATAGCTTATGTAAACCATTCCTAAAAAATTAACCCTAAATGAAATATTAGGAATGTTTTATATTAAGGGTTAATTACTGAAAATAGAAGAGTATTTCAGGACTGTATATTTTTTAAAAATATTATATATGCTTTTATTAAAATTGAGGATATAAAATGTTTTACTTATTGGCTTCTAAAAGCAGTAAGTCTCTAATGAGTAAATATGATCAAGGATATGAAGTATTACAAAACAGACGTCAATGCTGTATTCATACTAGGTTCGTAGAGGAATGATAAAGCACAGAAGTGGTTTCTAAGGTGAAAGTACTTGTTTTAAATAATTAACTCAGGTTACTCTCTCCTTTTCATCTAAGCTGTAACCTCCTGTAGTGCCCGTAAAAAGCAGAACCCCTTACCAGAATTCCCAGTTCCTTCAAGTATGGCGTAACCTTTTTTTGGTTTTTACTTTGTTTTCTAAGTATAAAATTTATTTTGAGATAAATCATAATTTCTTATGGAATTATAAAGAAATATATGTAAAGGCATAGGTTTTAGAAATTTCTTTTGAAATGTTGTTGTGACTTATTTACAGTTCTTGAAAGCCACAATGTAATCAACCTGTTTCATCTTTCTGAGCCTTTTAATTTTAACCTTATAGATATATTAGTGAGAAATATTTTTAATAATGATAATCTTCTCATGAATATATGAATTGATTCCTCTGGCAGTATCAAGCAATTATTATATTATCAGTGAATTCTGATAATGATAGTTATTAAGCAATTCTTGGAAGGGTAACCCAGAGGCCACCACATATTTATAGCTCTTCTTTCAGCACAAATGCAAAAAAGACATAAAGAGTATGGATTTGTTCATATTCACCATTAGAAAAATGAAGTTTACAGGACTGAGGCACAATAAATTAGCACACATTTTTGTTCAAGTTTACTATTACAGTAGAGTTTAAAAGAGTGACAATTTATTAATACATTTCATATATAGAAATATATATGAGCACCTAATACATGTGTAAAATGCAATCTGAGTGAAAGGGTGACTAGTATTTATGTATTTTCAGCAGAAAAATACTCATGGAAAATAAAAACATAGACATTTACTCTTTTTCAACATTGCTAAAAACTTATATGGCTAGAAACATTGCTAGAGAAATTATGGAGTTTATAGAATTATCCTAATCATCGTTTCTTATATTGGCCCCAGGACTTTTTCCCTTCCATGTGAAAATACTTTGGTATTTTCATATTCTGTCTCCTTTCTTCATTTACATTCTCTCTTGAACATTACTCTTTCTGGAATCTCTGAATACTTCTCAAACCTCCAATGAGAAAAGTGCTCTATCATACCACATACTCCCATATTCCTTTTTTCCAAGATGTCTGAGCATGGTGCTGATAGGAATTATCCTGCCCATATCTTACATAAAGATTCCTGTTTCAGGCAAATAGTGTGTGAATTTCTCACATGACCTCAGTTTTCTGACAGACTTTTGTGGCTTTGTTCATCTTCACATTCTTTAATTAATGTCATCATTTTAATAGTTAAAATAGATAAAATTTGCATTTAGATTTGATTTTTAAAATAATCACGTTTTTTAGAAAAAGTGACAAATATCATGATATTGGTTTGCCATTCAAAAGGGTATACCCTGAGACATCTCTCCACTGCAGTTTATGATGTTTTTCTTTCCTTGAAGGACACTTTGAAGACGTCTATAAAAACTTGTACTCTTTGGCCTGTTGCTTTGATAATTCTGAAGACAAGTGGGTAAGGAACCACTTCTATGAACAATGCTTTAAGGTCGCTCAGTTCATCAAAATTGATGGTGGGAAGAAAGAAGCTGAGGCGCATGCGCACATGGGTCTTCTCTACGAGGAAGATGGTGAGTGGACCTTTCCCCCAGGCTGTCCTGGGCGAGCTTTGGGAGGTTCTGAGATCAGCAAACAGAAAGCCCATGGGGGTCGAGGAGACGTGAGATTTCAGCATGATAATGTAAATTATTGAGATCAAAAAGCCGAAGCGTTTCTACATGGAAAACTTCTAGTTATTATTGAAAATATAAAAAGACACATGTCTATATATATTGCAAAGTTGTTATTAATAATTTTGTTATTTGTGTAGGTATTCCTTCTGGTATAATTGAAGTTATTGTCTTTCTAGGGATATCAGTGTACCACATAGCAAATTCAGTTTGCTCTGGGGGTTCAGAAGGGTTGCAGCAAACTGCTGGCCGACTGGGGGGCACACATATCTGATGTTGGGTGTTACTATATATGCAAGTGCCCTCAGGCTTTCCTGTATATTCATAATAAGAGTAAACCAATAACACAAATTTGACAGTTTGTCTAGTTTGGGTTTCCTTTTGGATTCATTTTTCACACCTTCATCATGTCTAACACCTAAGATTAAAGAAGGAAGGTGAAAAAGTCCAAAGCAAAGAATCAGTAATCAGTTGCACACGGCTGCTGCTCATTCTCAAGCTTCTGCCATCCGTAGACCAGTCGGCTCCTGGTATGTGCCTGGGGCAGGGCCGTGGTCTGGTTTTTCAGGGTAAGATGGTAGGAATGCTCTGGATGTCATTGGACCGTCCACCTCCCGTCACTGGCTGGTTTCAACGTGAGTGATGTATCCAGGCAGGGATGCCATTAGCCTTCACTGCTGTCGGTGTGGACAGGATCTCCAAGTAGGGACCTTTTCACCATCATTCAGTGAGCTCAGGCTCCAATCTTTAATCCACACCTGGTTCCCTGGAGAGTAGGGATGGACTGGGGACGATAAACTAACAGGATATCTATCATTTACCCATTCTGAATTCTTCTTTTCATTATTTTCCCAGTGACATTAGTTGGTTAGTAAGTTGTAAGCTTTTTTTCTTCCAGTTCTCTCAGAGTCCCTCATGAATTTCTTAAAATGGAAGGGGTATTTTATAAGGTGAGTAATCTTTTCCTCTTTTCTTTCTTTCTTTTTTAGTTTTTTGAACCAGGTTACATTGATTGCATTTGTTAGGTAAAGTCCCTCTTATAATTGTGTCCTACCCCCAAAAGGTATTCACACATCATTACCCCCTAAGCCCTCCCTCATGCCCTCTATTCTCCCCTATCCCAACCCTCACCATGTACTGGGTCATTAATTGTCTTCATATTAGAATTGAATACATAGGATTCTTGTTTCTCCATTCTTGTGATGCTTTACTAAGAATAATGTGTTCCACTTCCATCCAGGTAAACATAAAAGATATGAAGTCTCCATCTTTTTAAGGGCTGAATAGTATTCCACAGCTTGTTAATCCATTCCTGGGTTGGTGGGCATTTAGGCTGTTTCCACTGTTTGGAGATTGTAAATTGAGCTGCAATAAACAGTCTAGTTCAGGTGTCCTATGGTAAAAGGATTTTTTTTTCCTTGTGGGTAGATGACCAGTAATGGGATTACAGAATCAAATGGGAGGTCTAGTTTGAGTTCTTTGAGGGTTCTCCCTCAAAAAAGGAATGCGTCCTTCCAAAAAGGTTGTATTAGTTTGCAGTCCCACCAGCAGTGTAAAAGTGTTTCCTTCTCTCCACATCCACACCAGCATCTGCAGTTTTATACTATATATAAATATGTATATACTTAAGTATAACATTTCTCTATCAGAAATACATAACATATATTCCTGAAGAATTATTTTTATGTATTTCATATTTTGTGTTGTCATGTTAACTTTAATTCTCCAGTTTCTAATGGTATAAAGTGGATATTTATATATTAAACTTAACAAAATAGTAGAATAATGGTAAACATTAAAAATAAAAGCCAAAGCACGTGACTTGTGGACCTTGCTTCAGTATTGCTTGCAGAAAATTTCTTGCAGAATTACTTGCCCAAGCTCTTGCCTGAGCGCTCAGCCCCAAGTTCCCAGCAGCATCCTAAAGGAAAGAAAGCTTCCTCCCCACCTCTCCACACACAGCCCTCAGGCCACATGCTGCACTGATTTGAATTGCTTTTTCTTTCACCACAGCCCTCTTTGTTCATTTTAACTTGATTTCTCATGTAGGAATATGTTTGGAAAAAAAGGAAAGGTACATGTTGTGATTTTCCTATATGTAATATAAACCTCCCCCCACATCTGTACAACTCAGGTAGAGAAATTATAATAATTTCTAAAGGAAATGCTCTTTTCCATGTACTTAATAATGTTATCTTAAGACAAGCCAAAGCCTAGAACAACAACAACATTGTCAGAGTAGCTCTTGTATGGTGGTTGATCAAGGACTGAAAATTAGAATTAAGGCTTAAAATTCTTTATGGCGAGATAGTGTGCAGATAATGTGCAAAGGAAACAGGGGTGATCAAAATGTCTTTTCATGAATATTGGTATTTCTTCCCGTAAAAACTGTCTTATTTTCCATAAAGGTTATGACTTTGGTGAACAGTTAAATTTAAAAATGATTATTATTTTGTGGCTAGGACAGGATAGGACTTGGAAAAAGAAAAATAGTTTTTACACTTCAGGAAGCTGCAGTTAATGTGATTGTAACTAAAGCGTTCTGGGAACCACCAGAACGCAGGGAGGAGCAATCTTGTGTGACAGATGCAATGAGTGCCAGATAAAGGTCACCCAGACTGGATTCAAGGAGGGCATGATGGACTCAGGAGGAGGGGGAGTTGAAGAACTTGAAGATGGGTGGGTTTTAAGCAAGTAAAGGAATAGGAGTGGATTCTGTGACAGGCAATGGCTTAAAGCCAAATGTGCTGAGAGGAACTGATAGCAGGAACAACCTGCACCAGTAGAAAGTGTATTTCTAAATAGTGTTGGCAAATCACAGTGGTGAGGTAAAATACGGACACATCAGCATTCCAGATTTGGACTTGAGCTTCCCTGCATTCAGAGCAAGGCAGGGAGTGTGATGTGCAGAAGATCCTCTGTACGTTGACCACCCAGGGGCTGCAACAAACTGGTCAACATACAGGATGGTCAACATAAGAAACTAGGCCCCCTGTACTGATTCGTACATGTGGTGCATGTTGGTCTATGAAAATTAAGTCAACTTAAGGAGGTGGTCGGTGTAGGGAGTTGGTCATATATGGAGGTTCTACTGTAATAAAATCTGTCTGTGATTCACACTGTGTGGTAGAGGGAAAAGAGAAGGGGACGTGGTCTGGAAGCTGCTACACTTCCTTTAACTTGGAAGAAACAGTTAAAAAGTACAGTATTTAAGAGAACATATTTAAGTATTTCATTGCAGTGTAGTTGGTAGCATCCCAGAACAGAGGATTAGCTAAGCATATTAAATGTATTATATTTAAATAAGCATACTAAGCCACATCTCTGCAACAGAGTTCTGTGCAATCGTTAAACACAGATTAGAGGAAAATTCATTCATTCATTCAATAAATACAGAGTTAGAACCTAATGCCAGGGAATGAAACAGTGAACAAGACAAAGTCCCTGTCTTTGGGGAACTTATATTTTGGGAAAGACAGGGCTCAGCAATGACTCACTATACAACATTGCATTAGGCAGAGGTAAGTGCTGTGATAAACGAAAAAGCAGAGACAGGGGACAGATGGTGGATATGACTTTGTACAAGGTGCTCACCTGCTAGAAGGTGAGAGTTGAATAAAATGAGGGAGTGAACTTGGTGAAGAAATGGATTCCAGAAGGAGAATTCAGTAAGTGCAAAGGTCCTGAGGTGATGCCCAGGGGCCAGCAAGAAGGCTCGTGTGGTTGGAGCTCAGGGAAGAAGGTGGGATGCAGAAGAAGTTAGATAGGGAGGCTTGGGCTAGATCCCTTTGGGGCTTGTAAGCCAAGGTGAGAACTTTGGGTATTATTCTAAATTGTATAGGAAACCCAAAATATGTATTGATTTGAAAAAATGCTCATGATATACCAAGGAGAAAAATAAGATATAAAACATGATGTAAAATGTAATTGCATTTATACCATACACCAACAAGTTGAAGGTGGTTACTTATCAGTGTGGAGATTATAGGTGATTATGCAATTATGCACTGAAGAATAAGACTTGCTCTAACTTGAGAAGTTGTTTGTTAAAACTTTTAGCTTATTCACAAAGGCAAATCAAACAATGGCTCCCATGTAGCCAGAGCCTTCTCCAGAACTCCCTGGTCAAAGTCAACCATAGCTGACAGGATCATGTTCCTACTGCTGCCAAAATGGGGTCCTAGTATATGCTGTGACCTGGTTCTCCTTGGCTCAAGGGCTGGAAGTCGCATTCTGCAGACCTAGAGCTAGGCTAGCAGGCATGGATCAGTCAAGTAGTCATGGACTGGCAAACATTTGGAGCAAATCAGTGGCTGTGTCTTCTTTCAGATTGTGACCTTGTTTGTAAGGATCTTATTATGCAAACAGGACAGATGGGCAAGAGGTACACAAACCTCATCCGTGGAGCTTTGGAGAAGCTCATAGACCCTGTGAGATGCACCAGTTCATTCTAGAGCAACATGCAGAGGTCTAGCAGGGCCAGATGTCAGACACCAGGAGATCGGGGACTTTTTAAAAGATGTGAATTAGGGAAGCACCAACTCTTCCTCTGGTATGATCTGAGGCTGGGGAGCAATAGCAAGGTGGTGAAGCAGAGCCTCTACTCCAATCCTGTCCTGTCCTGTGAGGTCAGGATTAGCACTTGGGTGCAGCCCTGGCCCTGCCCTGGCCTGATGGGGTGGGGGTCCTGCACCTTGTAGCTGCAGCTTTATTGGTGGAGGTGGGGGGCACACAAACTAGCGGCATATCCACCACATCAGCATTCAATAGTTGAGGAAACACCAAGAGTTTCTCCTCCCCGCTTCCTCCAGTAATAGGAACTAGCCTTGCTTTTGATGAAATTAATGGTCTTCAACATAATTACTTAGATAGTTTCCAAGGAGCCTTGCGGGAGGCTATACTGAAAGGATCAGTAGTGGACAAGGTCGCCCTTCATTTCAGCTTACGTTTTGATGCTGTTCCTCCTCCTCCAGTTTTAGTGGATGACTTCTAAGTATCATCTCCTACTCCCTCTGCAGCCCATTCCTTTTGAAGCCATTAGCTTTGAGTGTTTTCTGTGAGAGACCAGGAAGATGATTAGCTGGTGACAACCCCAGGGTGCTCAGAATATTCACTGGTGACAGGCAGAGGAGACCACTGTAAGAAAGATTTAGAGGCCAGGAACAGTGGCTCACACCAGTAATTCCAGCACTTTGGGAATCTAAATGGGAGGCTGAGATGGGAGGATTACTTTAGGGCAGGAGTTTGAGACCAGCCTAAGCAATATAGTAAGATTTCATCTCTACAATATAAGGGGGAGAGGGGTTGAGCCTGGTACAGTGACTCATGCCTGTAATCATAGTACTCTGGGAGGACAGAGGAGATTCCCTTGAGCTCGAGTTAGAGACCAGCATGAGCAAGAGACCCCATCTCTACTAGCTGTGCGTTGTGGTGGGTACCTATAGTTTCAGCTACTCAGGAGGCTGAGGCAGGGTTGAGGGTTGCTGGAGGAAATCAAGGCAAAACAAAGCATTAACTTAAAGAGGACTAACCCGAAGGTAAAGAACAAACCTATAGTAATGATAACTCTAGAAAAATGCTTAGTATCTTCAGAAAGACAGAAATAGAAGACAAATGCATGAAGATAGAATTGGATGATTTGAGAATGAGCACCAGATGAAATAAGAAAGGCTTTTGATAAAAAGTATTGGAAGAATTAAAATACGGAATAGAACAAGTAAAAAAAGTAGAGTTGACACAATGGAAAATTGAATTAGTAATATTGGGCACACATTTTAATAACTGTCCCGAATTTCAGGGAAAAGACAGAAATGCAAACAATGAGAGCAAATGACAACATTGAAGTTCCTGAGAAAAAATGCACAATTAAAATGAAGGCAATGATCAAAGATTGTTTCAAGAAACCTTTCCTGATTCCCCAACAGCCCCCAAATCTGAATGTACACATTAAAACAGCTGTTTATTCTGTAGTCAAAATTAATAAATACTTGGGAATTTTTTGAATCCTCCAATAAGGACAAATTCCTACCTGTATCCAGAGGGAAAACACAGATCACCTCCATAGGAGCAAATATTAGATAAGACTCAATTTTTTTTTCCCTTGCAAGAATAAATGTCACAGATAAAAAGAAGTAAGAGTTGGGCGGCACCTGTGGCTCAAAGGAGTAGGGCACCAGCCCCATATACCAGAGATGGGGGGTTCAAACCCAGGCCCAGCCAAAAAAAAAAAAAAAAAACAAGAGTCTATGGTGTTCGTAATTATCAGAGGGCTCACTTGCCTCTTCCATTTAAATGTAGAGGGCAGGGAGAGGAAAGAGAGTGAAATGTGTAAAGTTGAAATTATGCTTGAGATTGAAAGGATGCTACAGAGCTAGGTATGAAGCACAAGGAAAACATTCTTAGACATGGAAGCTTCAGATAGGACACTATGAGTATAATTTCCATGTATATTACATTCGGGAGCCCAACAAGAGAAAAGACAAAATTAAAAATTCAAGCATAGATACCCTGACTAAAAGAGCTAACAGTAAACACTTAAACTCATTAAACAAAGTGAAGTTTACAAAAAATGCATGTCACTAATTTGGAGGTAGAAGAAACACGGTATAAAAATTAAACATGGCTCTGTGCCTGCAGCTCAAGCGGCTAAGGCACCAGCCACATACACCAGAGCTGGCAGACTCAAATCCAGCCCAGGCCTGCCAAACAATGACAACTACAACCCCAAAATAGCCAGGCGTTGTGGTGGGCCCCTAGTCCCAGCTACTTGGGAGGCGGAGGCAGGAGAATCATTTGAGTGCAGGAGTTAGAGGTTGCTGTGAGCTGTGATGCCACAGCACTCTACCCAGGGCAACAGCTTGAAGCTCTGTCTCAAAAAAAAAAAAAAAAATTAAGTATGATTTTAATTTTTCTCTTTATAATTTTCCATATTTGCCAAATATTTTGCTGTAATGTTGACTACTTCTTTATCTTATTTCAAAATTAAATTTTATGAGAAACATTTATAAATGAAAAAACAAGTAGAAAATATGGACAAATGTTTATTCAATCTTAAATGAAAAAGATCTTTGAAACATAAAAACAATTAAAAGAAGCACAAAGGAAAATGATGGGGTTTATTGATAGGGAATTATATTCTCTCTCTGCTCCCAGTATAAATCTAATTCAGAAGAAACAGGGGCAACAGATAAACACAACTCTTAAGACTGATTGGAGAACAGATTCTAATCTGTTCTAATCCAATTCTCTATTTTTGGCCAGAATTAATTTTAGCCACCTGGGTAGTGGCAGCCTCTTCTCAGGTTCAAAGCCTGCTCTTGCCAGCTTCAGCATGGAGTTCAGAGATCGTACCTCTCAAGAAACAAGTCCAGAGAAGATTCAACTTCAGAATTTCACCAATTAGATAGGTCCTGCCTCCCCTCCTAATGAAAAGTGCAGAAGCTTCCTCCCTTCATGGAAACATGAGGCTAAGGGAATAGAATTCCCACTGTCAGAGACAAAAATTGAGAGATTTGACATGTATCTTTCAAAAGATGTTTGTTAAAGATTTCAAATAAATACAAACTGGGAAATATTTGAAACAAACATGATAATGTATTAATATCATTATTATACAAAGGACATTTGCAAATTGGTAAGAAAAACCACTGACACACCAGTAGAAAAATGAGCAAAAGAACTAAGATGACAATTCAAATAAATCCAGTTGGGAAATAAACATGGGAAAAAGTGAATATTAATACTAAAAAACACAAATTAAAGCACTAAAGATACAGTACTTTTTACCTATAATTTTTTTTTCAGTCAATATTTTTTTTATTAAATCATAGCTATGTACATTAATGCAATCATGGGTTACAATGTGCTGGTTTTATATACAATATGAAATATTTTCATTGAACTGGTTAACATAGCTTTCATGGCATTTTCTTAGTTATTGTGTTCAGACATTTATATTGTACATTTAGTAAGTTTCACCTGTACCCTGCTAAGATGCACCGTAGGTGCAGACCCACCAATTACTCTTCCTCCACCCATCCTTCCCCCTCCCTTGCCCCTTTCACCACATTCTTGTGCCGTAATTGGGTTATAGCTTTCATATGAAGGCTGAGTTAGTTTCATAGTACGGCTGAGTACATTGGATACTTTTTCTTCCATTCTTGAGATACTTTGCTAAGAAGAATATGTTCCAGCTCCATCCATGTAAACATGTAAGAGCTAAAATCTCCATCTTTCTTTAAGGCTGCATAATATTCCATGGTGTACATACAGCACAATTTTTTTTTCTTTGTTTTCATTGAATCATAGCTGTGTACATTAGTACATATATGTGCACATGGAGTACAGTGTGCAGGCTTCATATACAATCTGAGATATTTTCATCCACCTGTTCGACATAACATTTGTGAGATTTTCTCATTTACTATGTGAAAACATTTTTGATCCATATTTAGAAGTTTTCTCCTGACCCTTCAAATATGCACCACAAGTGTGCATCTCACCCTTTATCCTCTCTTCCCCCACCCTCTCCCTCCCCTTCCCTCCCTCACCCCTTTCCTCATCTTATTGTGCAGTAAATGGGTTGTAGCCTTCACTTGAAAGATATAAATTTGCTTC
>CAUYRH010022973.1:0-32615 GCA_963574655.1 Perodicticus potto | reverse complement strand
CCACTCTGACTGATCAGTCGCCATTATTGTAGTTTTGTAGTTTTTTCCCCTGGTTTACGTTGGAAAAGGTGCTTTATTTTGGGTGCTCAGGTCCAAAGGACACTCCCATCCAACCTCCAACTTAGGTGCACTAGCCCTCTCCTCACAAAACTTTCTGCTCTGCCTGCCTGCTCTCTTGCAATCCAGGAATTGGTATCAGCTGAAAGAGGAGAGCTCGGTGTGCGATCTTTGCCAGTGGCCGCCGCCGCCCACGCGCACGATCTTTGCTGGTCGCTGTCGCCGCCCCGCACGCGTGATCTTTGCCGGTGGCCGTCGCCGCCCCGCGCGGGTGATCTTTGCCGGTGGCTGTCGCTGCCCTGCACCCACGTGCGTGATCTTTGCTGGTCACTGCCGCCGCCGAGGCTACGGCTGGAGGGGAGGGGGTTCCCGCCAGTCTGTTGCTGCCACTCTAATCTGCGGCTTTTTCTCCCCCTGGAGTGATCGGGGGCCCTCTTTGCCACCTTCCTCAGCTCAAAGTGTCTTTTCCACAACACAGGATCCCGGGCCCCCTGCACCGTCAGACCTCACCAGGATTCTGCCCCTGGGGTAGCACTGACAGAACACCTATTCCCAATGATCTGGGGAAAAGACACTCGCCATTTTGGGCATTCCAATAAGTTTGTATCCGCCTCACGCCAGAGCTGCGTGGGTCCCTGTGGGACCTAGCAGCGCACCTTTCTGGTCATCAAAAGCTGAGATCCACTTTTCGGTGGATGTTTTTCCCAATTAGGTTTTGTGAGTTGCGACCTGCTGTCCTCCCTGTGGGAGGGGCCAGCTGCCCCTCTGCCATGCAGGGGGAAACAGTTTACAGCAGTTTCAGCGGTTATGAACTATATTTCAAACACAACAATCCACCAAATCGCTGTGCGTTGCCAAGTGCCCATCCACTCCGACAATTCACATGGCGAAAGGTCCAGTACTCCCTCCCTCTCACCTGCTGACTGGAGAGTGATGAACTACCGGACTGTCACCGCCGCCATCTTCCGAAAAAACTCTAGATATTTTATTTAAATGTGGGACTACAGGTGCCCACCACAACACCCGGTTATTTTTTGTTACAGTTTGGATGGGGCTGGGTTTGAACCCACAACACTCAGTATATGGGGCCCATGCCCTACCCACTGAACCACAGGTGCCGCCCAACACCTCTGGTTATCAACTGACAAACTTCTTGTGTTTGCAAGAGCCATAAAACATCTTCCCTTTATTATGGCCAAGCCTATGGTGAAACTTAACCCTAATTTGAACCCTAATTTGGTGGCTTTATTTGTGGCCTCCCTTTATTAATCAATCATCATTTATATTGTAAATCCCTGGGATCTCCCACCAGGATGCAAGTTATAAGAACTCTTGTTTATACGTTGGTGAAGCTTCCATGTGTTATGTTTGATGCTCTACAAACAGTCCTGTCTCTATATTAGGATCACCCTTCCCATTTGTATCTGAATCATGGAGAAGGCACATTTTTGTCAGGCACAGAGGCCATCCTAAAATAAGACCAGCCAGATCTTCATGGTAAGGGCCCCCTGAATTGCTGTTGTCTCTCCTACTACACTTACACCTGCTCATTGTAGTCATTGTGAATTTGGGAGTTTATTTTCTTCATCTCCATTGTTTGGGTTTACTAAACTCAGTCAATATAAGAAGAACAATTGAGATGACAGGAAGACCTAATTAGTGACTAGTATCCTCTTAGAAAAGTTTTAATAACCTGAATTGGCTCATATTATTTATTGAACTAGCCCTTTTTACATTGAAATCCTATCAATAACAAAAGAGAAGCTTAGAGATTTGTTCAAGACTTGCATGTAGAAAATAGGATGGTAATATCAGTGTTTCTACTCTTTCCAAATCCTAGTACATTATTATCTAATGTACAATCAAATGCAAAATCATTCATAGTGGTGGTCATTTGCTTATATTTCTTCACTGTTTCATTCATAAAGAGAAACAATACTTATTTGCCTTTATTGGAAAAAATCAACACTTCACCAATAACAAAAAATTGGCTCTTGATGGATGAAAGATTTCTATTTAAGACATTAAATGATAAAAATCCTAGAAGAAAGTGTAGAGAAAGCTCTTGATGCTATTGGCCAGAGAAAAGAATTTATGAAGACCCTGGCAATTGCAGCAACAATAAAAATAAATGTATCATGATCAAGCTAAAAAGCTTTTGTTTAGCCAAAGGTACAACAATTAAAGCAAACAGACAACTTTCAGAATGGGGAAAGATATTTACATGCTATGAATCTGAGAAAGGACTGGTAACTAGAGTCTACATAGGACTAAAATTAATCAATAAGAAAAGAGCAAGTAATCTTACTTGTAAGTGGGCAAGAACCTTGAATAGAAACTTCATTGAAGAAGACAGATGAGTGGCTAAAAACACAAGAAGTAAAGATTCATTATCCCTGATCATCAGACAAATGCAAATCAAAACCTTTTTCTACCTGTCAGAGGACACATGTCCCATGCATATTTTCTTTATTATCTGTGATCATGCAGCTTTTCCTCTTTAAGTTAATCTTTACCTCAGGTGTTAAGATTTATGTTAAGATTTATTTATAACTTTGTTATAAATAAGGTTGTTTCCATGTTTTGGTGTTGGCTGCAGCCATCCACTGCATTGGCCCTCCTGGTCCCATCTTATCACTCATCTCATTTGTGCTTTGTATCTTTCATGTCCCTCTTCTTTATTTCCCACCATTTCCACTCAGGTTATTTCTCCTTCATTGTTTTCATTTACAAGAGTGGATGAAGAAATGCTATGGTCCATTAGCATATAAAGAGATGTTCAGTTTCATTAATGTGAGAAATGAAAAAAAAAAAAAGACCAAAAAAATGAGATGCTGTTTTCATGAACTTAATGGCAAAATTAGGAAATTAGACAATAACAAAATATGGAGAGGCTGTGCATCAGTGGAAATTTTTACTCATTACTGGTGTGAGTGTAAGTTGGTATAACCACTTGGAAAAGCAATTTGGAGCAATCTTGTAAAGGTAAACATTCATATTCCTGACCACAAGGCATTCAGAAGTGGAAAACAGGCTGACTTAGTGTCATATAATTTGATTGATAATTTATACCTTAACATAACTATGAGTATCCAAACATCTGTTTATTGAAGCAGTGTTCCTCCACCATCTACACAGGCTAATGTGAACTTAGCCACTTGTAACTTAAAAATTTGTTTATTCAATAAACATGTATTAAATACATATGATAAGCCAGACACTATTCTTAATCATTAGTAGTGATTTAGTGGTGAAAATAAATGTAGCTAACTAATTTCATTAGAAGAATATATCAGCATTTTTCTGGATAATATAAAACCATGAATAAAAAAACTATTTCAAAATATTAGTAAGAGGGGAGGAGCCATGATGGCTGACTAGAAGTAGCTCTCATCAAAGGCTCCAGTACGGAGGTAGACAAATTGGACTGAAGTGGACTCAAAGGAGTCAAAGATGGGGAGTTAAACATAGGGAGAAGAATATGAGATGCATGTCATCCCCATTGAGACAAACTGCAAGATTGAGAAACAGGAAGAAAGATGATAAAAAAGATCAGGTATGGAGTGACTATTCAGAAGACTTTTGTTGTATTAGGGGACAGGAGACCTCTCCCCCAACTGTGAGGCCCATGGTGAGCTTTTGTGAGTGAGCAGAGAACAAAGGACCTCTCACCTTCCCGTGTAGGAGAAAGCCACAAAGTCCCAGTCCTCCCACACCTGTCTGGCAGAAAAGTGAACAAATATTTTCTCTCCACAATCTTGAGCCCACTGATCACCCTTCCCCTATCTTGGTTATGTGATGGACTGTCCCTTGAAGAGGCTACAGTGTTTGTTGAGTTCACTGAGAGCCAGTGCATTATGTGGGTTGCTTAGCTGATGCTTGGAAAGAGTGGGAAGACAGTTCTGACTTTGGCAACAGGTTGGGTGACCTCTCCTGACCTCTTTCTCACTAGAAAATACCCTTCTCCAGTCTCCTGGGAACTCTTGAATAGATCTGCTAGTGGACTCTCAATCTTTAGCCCCCCTGGACACCCTCTGAATTCATTTGAGTAGGTGTTAGTGGCAATTCCTGAGTGACTTTGATTAGAACTCTCAGCCAGAGTTGTCTGTGCGTTCTTGTGCTCTGGATGCTGCTATCTGGGACTGTAGGTTCAGTACTTGTTTGACTTTGTTTGAGAAGCAGTGTGAGGTTTGCAATAGTGAGGGACAGATTCAGCAGGTCTTTCCACAGATTCCCCTCCTCCACCTATTCCTCATGGGGGCTGGGCCATGGTAGAGACTTCAGGAAATACTGAGACTCCTTAGGATTTGGTACAGAGTAAACTGACACCAAAACAGAGCCAGGTTGTACTATCTTGCCAACCCAGCCCTCAGAGGGTCTGGGTACAGCTCTGAAAGGGACATTTTCAAGGCTGTTAGAGAAAGACCACAATCACAAGCTCCAGATCACTTGAGAAGGGGTGATTAACTCTAGTTCCTGGGGCCTCCTGATCTAGTCTTATCCTGCCAGTTGTAATTGCCAAATAGGTCAGTACAGTGATTCCTAAGGTTCCCCATTTAGATTATATCTCAATAACTATTTACGGACATCCTATCAAGTAAAAAAGCATAATTAATATATATTTTTAAAAAGCTGAAACATTTATGTGGAGGAGCCAGCAGGACTTTGACAATATTAAATATCAGAGCAGATCAAACCCCCAAGGGAATATAATGGAGATAAAAGAGAAAATATCATCCATAGAAAAATTGCTGAAATGTCAGAAATAGAATTCAGAATATGGATGGCAAAAAAAATAATGATAATACTTAGAATTGAAGAAATGGTGGAAATAGAAATGCAAAAAGTTGTTCAAAAGATGTCTCAAGAAGTGAATGTATTCAAAGACAAAACACCAAGTTTATAGACACAATGATGAAAGATATAACAGAGCTTAAGGAATTGAAAAGGCATTCAAGAAGCTTTAAAACAAAGCAGAGAATGAGAACCTTAGTAATAAAGTAGAACTTAGAGAAGAAAGAATTTCAGAAATTGAAGACAAGATGTTTTAACTAACCCAATCATTCAAAGAGGCCTTAAAAAAAGATTAAAAAAAAAAAAAACAGAAACAGAATATTTTGTGAGAGTTATAAGATCATTCTAAAAGATCAAAAATCCAAAATATGCAAATTCCTGAAGGAGAAGAGGATGGTCTTAAAGGCACAGATGCTCTGCTCCAAGACATTATGGTGTAGAATTTCCTAAGCACTGCAAAAGACACAGAAATTCAGATAGTAGAGAGTTTCAGAACTCCAGTACTTATCAGCATTTTGTAGTTGAATCCTTGGGGATTTCTAGATATACAATCATATCATCTGAAAAGAGTGAAAGTTTGATCTCCTCTGTTCCTATTTGGATACAGCAGTGTCTCAGGTTACAAAATCAATACTCTCAAATCGGCAGCCTTTAAATATACCAACAATAGTCAAGCTAAAAAAACAGTTGAGGATTTTATTCCTTTTACAGTAGTGCCAAAGAGGATGAAGGATTTGGGAGTTTACCTAACAAAGAACGTGAAAAATCTCTATAAAGAGAACTATGAAACTCTGAGAAAAGAAATAGCTGAAGATGTCAACAAATGGAAAAATGTACCATGCTCATGGCTGGAAAGAATCATCATTGTTAAAATGTCCATAATACCCAAAGCAATATACAATTTTAATGCAATCCCTATTAAAGCACCACTGTCATATTTTAAAGACCTTGAATACTTCATTTTATATGGAATCAGAAAAAACCTCAAATAGCCAAGACATTATTCAGAAATAAAAGCAAATCAGGAGACATCATGCTACCAGTCCTCAGACCATACTATAAATCAGCATGGTACTGGCACAAAAACAGAGAGTTAGATGTATGGAACAGAATAGAGAACCAAGATATGAACCCAGCTACTTACCATCATTTGATCTTCTATAAACCAATCAAAAAACATTCAGTGGGGAAAAGACTCATTATTTAACAAATGGTGCTGGGTGAATTGGCTGGCAACCTGTAGGAGACTGAAACTGGACCCATAAATTTCGCCATTAACAAAAATAGATTCTCACTGCATAAAAGATTTAAACTTAAGACATGAAATTATAAAAATAGTAGAAGAAAGTGCAGGGGAAACAATTTAAGAAATCTGCCTGGGAGAATATTTTATGGGCAGGTCCCCCGGGCAATTGAAGCAACACCAAAAATACTTTACTGGGATCTGATCAAACTAAAAAGCTTCTGCACAGCAAGAACACAAGACGTAAGGCAAGCAGACGTCCCTTGGAAGGGGAGAAGATATCAGGTTATGTGTCTGACAAAGGTTTAATAACCAGAATCCACAGAGAACTCAAACTTATAAATGGAAAAGAACAAGTGATCCCATCTCAGGGTGGGCAAGGGACTTGAAGAGAAACTTCTCTGAAGAAGACAGGTGCCCAGCCTGCAGACACATGAAAAAATGCTCATCATCCTTAATCATCAGAGAAATGCAAATCAAAACCACATTGAGATATCATTTAACTCCATTAAGATTAGCCCATATCACAAAATCCCAAAGCCATGGATATTGGTGTGGATGTGGAGGAAAGGGAACACTTCTGCACTGCTGGTGGGAATGCCAAATAATATGTTCCTTTTGGAAAGATGTTTGGAGATCACATAGGGATCTAAATGTAGAACTGCTATTCAATCCTGCAATTCCTCTACTAGGTATATATCCAGAAGACCAAAAATTACTTTATAACAAAGATATTTGCACCAGAATGTTTATTGCAGCCCAATTCATAATTGATAAGTCATGGAAGAAGCCCAAGTGACTATCGACCCATGAATGGATTAATAAATCATGCTATATGTTCACCATGGAATATTATGCAGCCTTAAAAAAGATGGAGACTTCACCTCTTTTATGTTTACATGGATGGATGTGGAACATATGCTTGTTAGAAAAATATCTCAAGAATTTAAGAAAATGTATCCAATGTACTCAGCCCTTCTATGAAACCAATTTATAAGCATCCACACTTCCATATGCATGCTATAACCCAATTACAGCCTGAGATGAAGGGGAGAGGGGGGAGGAAAGGGTAGGGGAGAGGACTGGTGGAGGAAGGGTAATTGGTGGAAGCACATCTATGGTTAATTTTATAAGGGTACATGTTAAATCTGCTAAGTATAGAAGTATAATGTCTTAACCCAATAACTAAGAAAATACGGTGAAGGCTATATTATCCAGTTTGATGAAAGTATTTCGAATTGTGTATAAAGCCAGCACATTGTACCACATAATTGCATTAATGTACACAGCTATGATTTAATAAAAAGAAAGAGGGAAGAAAGAATAAAATAGAAGAAGAAAAAGAACTTCAGCACTACTTAATCCAAACAAAGTATCTGCTAGACACATTGTAATTAATATACATGTGTAAGTTAATATAAGGAAGAAATTTCTGCAAGAAGCTAGGCATAAGAAAAATCTTACCTACAAAGAGAATAATATCAGAATGACTACAGATCTTTCAGCTGAAACTTTTCAAGACATAAGAGGAATGTCATTGGCCTTTAATCTACTTAAACAAAACAAGTTTCAGACCAGGATCCTATATCCTGCTAAACTGAATTTCATTTGTGATGCACAAGTAAAATATTTTACTGACATCAAAATGTTGAGGAAATTGTCCATAACTAGATGAGCTCTACAGGAATACTCAGACCTATTTTTCAAAATGTCCTGCATAGTTGTCCACCACTAAAGTAAACACACCAAAATATTAAGAAACAACACTTAGCTTCCACAGTGGTCAAAGGGATAAAAATAAGTTCTAGACCTCTGAAAAATGAGATGACCAGAACTCAACATAGCTATCGATTCTCTCCATAAATGTGAATGATTTGAATTCTCTTCTAAAGAGGTACAGGCTGGCTGACTGTCTACAAATACTCAGACCTGATATCTGTTGTCTACAAGAAAAAACACCTAACTTTAAAGCATGAAACAAGACTTAGGGTGAAGAGATAGAAAGCAATAATCTAGGCAAATGAAAATTAGAAAAATCAGATGTTTCAATCTTATATGCAGATACAATTATATTTAAACCAACAAATGTAAGAAAAGACAATGATGGAAACTACATGGTTGTCAAGGGAAGCACACATGAAAATATTTCAATAATTAACATTTATGCACCCTACCTGACTAATCCTTGATTTATAAAACCAACTCTAAATGATGTTAATAATATGATATCTTCCTGCATAATAACAATTGAAGATTTTTAATATGCCTTCGACAGTACTGGGCAGATCCTCCAAGCATAGCTAAAGAAAGAAATAATTGACTTGAATATGATCCTAGAACATAATGGACTTAAGAGACATATACAGAACAATTCATTCTAAGAAAATTATATACATATTCTTCCAATCAGTCCATGGACCATTCTCCAAATTTAGGAGAAAACAAGTACACAAGTATAACTTTAACAAATTCAAAAGAATAGAAATTATTCCTTGTATCATCTTGGACCATCAGAGAATAAAAGTTGAACTCAACAATAACAGAAATCTTCATATCCAAATACAGTCTTGGAAACTAAATGATCTTAAGCTGAATGATTGCTGGGGCAAAGATGAGTTTAAGAAGGAAATCTCTAAATTTCTTGAACAATATGATAATAAAGCCACAAACTATCAAACTCTGTGTGATAATGCAAAGGCAGTCCTAAGAGGGAAATTTATAGCATAAGAACACTTCATTAAAAACAAACAAATAAAAAAAAAAAAACCCAAGTCATCAACATAACAGCCCATCTCAACCAACTAGAAAAGAAAGAACAATTCAACCCCAAATGCAGCAGAATAAAATAAATAACCAAAATTAGAGTAGAATTAAATGAAATTGAAAACAAAAGAATCATTCAGAAGATCAGCAAAACAAAAAGTTAGTACTTTAGGAAGTTTTACAAAATTGGTAAACCCTTGGCCAGACTAACTAGAAACAGAAAAGTAAGATCTGTAAGATCTCCTCCCTTATGGAAGGAATTCTCCTCAACACATTCTATGAAGCAAATATCACCCTGATTTCCAAATCAGGAAAGGACCTAACAAAAAAAGAAAACTATAGTATAATATCATCAATGAATACCAGTACAAAAATATTGAATAAGATCTTTCAAGCAGAACAGAGTGACACATTTCAAAAGTTATATATCATGACTGTTGCTGCCACCCAGCCCTCCTGATCAATGATGCAGAGGCAGCACCGCAGACAGAATGATTGATGGCTAAAGCTCGTTCTGGCATTCAGCGGCTGAAGCTTGCTCAGGCATTACAGCCAATTTTATTTCTTCCAACAAGGCTTATATAGACATATAACTTAATCAACAAGTACCTAACTTAATCTTATGATTTAATCAATAAACATATGACTTAAACCTGACCCGAGGCCTTTTACCACCTGATAGTTACAGGGCAATGGATCAATTGGACTAACTGATAACTGCTTATTATGTAAAACTATCCTTATCAGCTAAGGTTTAACTGGCTAACTGATAACTACTTTACCAAGGTTATTCTTATGTTAAATAATAATCCTTTAACTGACCATTTGGAGGCAGTTAATCCTCTTAAGGGAGTAGCCTGGAATATCCACCAAGATTTTTCCTTTCTAACTCACAAAAGACTTTAAACTTGCCTTCACAAAATGGGAGACTGAATGCCTTACAAGGGCGCAGATGACTGTGCCCCTACAATGACCCTGGGTTGTGATGCCACTCAAGGCTTGATCTACATCTCAAAGTCCAAGGGTCCAAACTGCCACCCACATCAGGACAGGGTAAGAGACAGGGGCCCCACAGGCTGCCGAGCCCCCCGATGTCCTGTTACAGCCTTTGCTCTGCAGGGAACACATCCTGACCCCGCAGCCTGCACTTCCTCTTCCCCATGGCTCTTGGCATAACCACTGACACCGAAGAGCAACTGAATTTATAGACATTGAGCATTGAAATGACCAGTTTTTCATAGAACCGCTTTATTTACATAAGAGTACATGATTTTCCCGGTTTTGTTGGTTTCGTTGTTGTTTTTTTTGCTTGGCTCATAGAAGGCTACAATTGTGAAAAATATTCATATTTTTGTCATCATTTTTCAGAGTATGAACGTTTGGAGAAATGAAAAGTTCTGTGTGTTCATTACATCAATCCCAAAACTGATCAGGTGACACTAGTTTTCAGTGGCCCAGTAATGTATTTAGGACACTGTCATTTCCACAGTGCATATGATCAGTTGTTGAATTGCCTGTTACTCTAAATTATGCCATTAACTCAATGCTAGGGGAGCCCACTTAGCTTCTTTCTCTCAGCTTTTTGAGCTTAATTTAAAAAAGCCAACATTCTGCACTACTGATACAGAGTAACTAATCACTTTATTTATCCATATGCATAAGTCAAATTGTGCCATTGTTAGGCAGCCAATTAATGGTTGAACTCAGTGTGAGATAAAAGGATTAAGTGCAAGGAAACTACTGTTTACTCTATATCTACCTAATAAGGTTGATATTTTAGTAGATTTTTGGAGAAGAAATGTGAGCTTGCAGAGTTCAAGTGTATACTGTTGAGCAATAACAGAGATGGAATTGGAACTGTATTTTATATGATTTCCAAAGGAAAAATGTTCCTTCTATACCGTACTTTTTAGATTTTTCATTTTTGTTTTGTTTTTTGGTTTCATCATTTACAGTGCTGGTAAATTTCATGTTTGGTTCATTTCTTTATGGAGTAAGAGTATAGAATGTAAGGGAATGTAAAGACTGAGACCAGAACCTCAAAATACAGAAGGAATTAAATGTAATATTTTAAAGGGAATTTTTACCTAGGGAATTTAAATGGACTGTATTTATCTGCACATGCTTATATAAAGACCTATGCACACATAATTCAACACTGAAATCAAAGTCTTCATTTATTGTAACAAACAAAAGTGACCTGTGTTGTGTGGTGGTTTCTTTTTTCTACTGGGTCATAACAGTGGTTTTTCAGGGGTGCTGGTAATAAATTGCCAATGTAAACCAAAATACTCTTCAAGCATATTCTTCATGGTGTGTATATATCATGTTGCAATCTCATAAAATGGACTGCCTTTCCCCTTTCTATCATGCCGATAAAAGTCTCTTTCTTTCCTTAAACTTAGAAATGATTTGGATTCAAAACAGGCAACAGGCACCCAATGCATCTGAACTTCCACCTAGAATCACTGAGCACTGAGTCGTCAGCAAAGTGAATCGCACTTCCCAAAACTACATTTCCAATACTCAAAATAAGAAAAACATACAGTTTGTTCAAACTAGTGCTTCTTTCTAGAATAAACAAATAATGTTTTTATTTATTGTATCAAATGTTTCTAATCAGAATTAGCACAGTTACTTTTCTGTGCTTGTTTGTTCTGTGTCCGTGTTGCCTTGGTAGTGTTTTCATAATACTGAACCACCAAGGCAAACCTGTAAACTAATTAATGACTTTTTATGTGTACGTACAAGGGAATCTGATTTAATCTGTCGAATATATATATATACACACACATATATATGTATCTATAGACTTTTTATACAAAATGAGTTGAAAAATATCAATGTACAAACTTCTTAGTATCCATACAGTTGCCACACAGAGAGAAAACATAAAATGATAGCTACATGTAACCCTAAATATTCTTTACAAATATTCTTTACAAACTTTTTTAAAAGGTGGCCAACGTGTAAAGAATATTTGTAAATATTTTGTAAAAATTTTGTAGCAAATTCATTTTGTAAAAAGGTACATTTAGGTATAATTTGCCATTCTCCCCCCACCCATGTATAGCAACTTTGGGGATTCGCTATATTTTAATAGCATCTACATATTTTCCACACTCTATTAAACAGAAATATTGATTGCTGCCCACATAGAAAGTACAACTTATGTGCTACCTTTTTATGGTTATTTCTTGGAAGTTACAGGGGAATAGCGTTATCTCTTAACCAAAATAAAGAGAAATAGAGCTATTGTTAACCAAAAGATGGGATTGGGAAGGTTTTTCCACTCAATAATCTAGATTCAAATTTAAGATATTTTAAATTATAAAGACTATACAAGAACAGAAAGATTTAAACAATTAATGGCATTATGTCAAATGTTTGCCTATATGAACTGTTATACAGAAGGAAACAGTAACACGTTGAAAAATCCAGCTATTCTTTCTTGCTAAATTAAGTTGAATTTGATCCGAGTAAAACAAATGAAGTCAATAATATATAAATGTGTGGTTTTCAATATTTAGGAAGGCTGCTTTTATAGTTCTCTTGAGGCAAATAGAGATAACAAAGATTTATTATGCAATTTATAACGTGCAAAGTTTTGTTCAGAATTCTGTAGATAGCTATTTGGAGTTAATATGTCTATAACTTATCGATCTTATATATTTCTATATCCCATGAGATTAGGAAGCCAATTTGAGAATTTCAAGATTATATTTGACTTATTAAAAAAAAACTTTAATGACTTGAACTTCAGTCAACTATATGTGAACAACTTTTTTTGAAAGGAACTTGTAAAATTAGTCAAGAATATTAAAATTTGTTCAAAGGAAAGAAAGTTTTGCACAGAGATATATCACATTAATGTACATGAATATACACATGTAATCTGCTACATATACTTATATATATCATTCATTAAATTAAGTATATATATTCAAAATAAATTGTAAATAAACTACATGATAAGAGATCAGATCACTTTAAAATATTATAATATACAAAGTCTGACATTGAAGTTCGTGAGCTCATTCTAGAAAAAGTGCTACGTACCTCCTAGCTGAAGATCACTACAGTAGCGCTGTCATGGTGTGGTGCAAAAACATGTGACAACAACGATGAACGCCACTCAGCAAGACTTCTCCACGTGTTGGCGCGAACACAGCGGTGAGACACTGGCATATCAAAGATATGAAACCTTACTGAATTGCTTATGTGGTGCTACCAACATAAGCACAGGGCAGCAAGTTTGCAAACTTACTTGCCAGGCCTTGTATGATGAAGGCTCTGATTACCGTTCCAGGAAAAGAGTTCTGGAATTGCTCTCTACGCTGCACTAGGTGCTGGCGTCAGTGCACAGCTCCCCAGGGGCAGTATTTGGGGGGTGACTGTAGTGATATTTGGCAATGAGGTAAGTAGCACTTTTCTAGGGTGAGTTCAAGAACTTAATTATCATACCTTGCATTCCTAATGGCCTGGTGTAGTCATCCCAAATTATTTCTTTAAGGAATAAAGACAAGGAAAAAATGCAAACAAAACTGTGGCTAAAAAGGGAGTATGAGTCTATTTTTGTATGATAATGCAATAAAAACTAAATATATGGTAACATATAATAATGGAATAAAACTTAGGGAATTGTAAGTGATTTGAATGTTTTTAATGTTGCTGAATGTCTAATTTTTTTGATAAATATGTAGTTTTTTCATTTTTTAACGTCTTAAGAAATAAAAGAAACTAGATTAAAAGGCACATTAAAGAATGTCATCTCTGACAAGTTTGGGGAAAAATGGCAAAGCCACACAGGCTTATTTGCTACTACAATTTTTATGTCAGATATTTGACGTTGAAAAAAAACATAAGGCAATTAGGGCCCAAAATTATGCTAATGGAAGCACATATTGAAGAAAATACCTCGTTAATAGTCACATTAACCGATGATTAAGGGAGAAGACAGTTTGACGGATGCACTTCCCTCCAGACACGGTAATGGGGCTGAGACATTGCCCGGAGCTTCCACGTTCAGTTAGAGAGAGTCTCAGTCCCATGCTGGAGATTCGGACACTTCTCATCTTTTTGAAATTGTAAACATAATGAGTTCAATAATAAAATGGCTTGATGAGCATTTTCTATATTTACATCAACGCCGGTCAGTGCAAGTGAAATTATACATTGTCAGATTATACAGAGTTGTAAGAAAAACTCTCCACTATCAGGAGTTTATTTGGTATTAATGCTATGACACACATTTCAGGAACAAACAAAAAGCAATTACCAAACATGATCCAGATGTAATATGTGTTTTTTTTAACTTTGCCTTGCAGTGACACTATCATCCTTTTTAATAAAAGCAATTTAATGGTGATACATTATGTTTTTAGCTCTTGAGATGAACAAAAATGCATTTTTTTCTAAATCCAAAGCTCTGTCTCTCTGGCAACTATGAATATTTTCTGATGTGGTTTATATTTTTCATGAAAGATAATGAGACACCACGAAATATATATTCATCCTCTGTGTCATTATATTCACATTATAGTTAAGCTCAGCATATGAAAGCTAAAATATGGTTTGACAATTTTACAGATAGTAGAGCTTTTGTAATAACTCTCCATGTTCTCTGGATGTTAAATTTTAATTTTGAGAGGGAGTACAAGTTCATATATTCTATTTATCCAACATATACCTATCTTATCATCATATATAAAAGTACTCATATTGACCCTCTGGCTTTATTCTAGTGTTGAATATTTGTGTATACAGTATATTTTATAATGCTGGTACTGTAATTTCTAATAGTAGTTGGAAAACAAAAGTTACTCTAGTCTTCTCAATTTCTGAGGATAAGGCTACATTATTTCTCAGAATTTCTCACTTGGGGATTCTCTACAATCTGTTCTTCCCCAATAATAGCGTCTAAGATTTTCAACATACGTTTTATTTGCTCACAGCTATTCAGAAATGCCTATATTATTAAATTCTTTTTGAAAATTCACATGCTAAGATCATAACCTATCACAGTTAAAGCCTTTGATAGCCCATTGGCTAGGAAAGTAGAAATTGAGCATGAGAGTAAAAGTATCGTAATTTCTTTTGAAGTTTAAGACAGAAACATACATCAATCACAGGGAATTTTGGTGCAACAAGCCCATCCATCAGCCAGAGTAACTGCAGAGTCACTATTTAGTATATGTTAAAGTTGGTGAGAGGGTAAGTGGAGATGAAGGGGCATGTGCTAGGTTGAGCAAATGATTATCTGAATATTGTTTTTTTGTATTATTAAAAATGGAATCTTCAGGTTTCTTGGTAGTAGGAGGGAGGCGAGGTCATCCTGGTTCGCTTAGAACTGCTCTGGCAGCCAGCCCAGCACACCGATTGATAAGACTCCCCTTCCCTCAGTTTTCTCCCTTAAAAAATGTCCCATTTGAGACCATAATTCAAACTATTCATCCGAAAGTAGTCACATTCATTTATCCCATTTTCTTCCATGGAACTCATTACTGAGTAATTAAAGGAAAGAAAGGAAAAGAGTACTGGACTTCCTTTTTATGACTAAGGAGGGTGCCACAGAGCTGGCTCAGTCATGGGCTGAAGATCTGCTGTCTGCAACCACTGTAGTCTGGGGACCCGCCTCACCTGCACCACTCAGGAGTCCCCTCTGCCGTCAGTGTCTGTGCCCGAGGGATCCGATGCCAGTCAAGCATGATGAACAGTGACTGAGCTTGACTTTCAAGTTAGGCAGTGTGAGAATGTGGGCAGGCCACAGAGGCCTGAGCAGCTTGGCCACCGTCTTGCCCCACCCACCACCAGGGGTCTTGTTACTGAGCTGGCTGCCTCTTCTCCAGGAGTGTGGGAAAAGGTGTGCCTTCTGCTAGTTTTAGGTACACACCAGTTGTAGCAGTGTCACTTACATCTCAAAATCAACATTTAGATAGTTAACTCAAAGGTATTTTTAAGATGTTGAACATACGTAATTTTTATAACTTTCAAATGTGACCACTTATTCATAGCAATGTTGTCTTGCTCTGGGGAAAAGAATAAAAAGTAAGGAGAAGAAGGACACATACATTATACTTTTTTTTTTTCTCTCTATATTATACTTTTTATAAACAAGAAGCAAGGCCCTTGAGCAGGACTGTGTTAACGTTATCTCTTAATAAAGTTAAAATTGAAGTATGTCCTTCAGAAAGGACCAAATCAGGTTTTTCTAGAGGCTGATTGAATCATCTGATACCGATGGGGCTAAGTAATAGGGACATCAGTAATAATGCAAAGAATGCCTTGATCTTGTATGTGAGACCATCCAAATATTCTTCATAAACTGTAGATCACAAAGATTAATGACTGAGTTCACCCTTAATAGTTGAGTAATTTCTTTCTTCTTACAATTACAACTTATTAGCCTTTAAGAACTCAGACTCTACATCAAATATGATTGTGAAATTAGATACATATTTTTAATATGGGACCATAGGCTAATATTAGAACTTGGAAACTCCCTAAAACCTCTTGGAACCTTTCCAGACATCTCACTTGTCCTCCACGTTGATTCTGGAGTCACAGTTCTGTTTCCTGTGTCTTGAACATTGACTCCTCAGCAGCTTTAAAAGGGCCTGGTATGTTATGGGTGTTAATGTGTATTGACTGGTTGACTAAATGAAAGTGAATTATAAACATGTAATTGAATCTCCGTTTGTAGTTATATTTTTCTTATTGAATTGTCTTTATCATACTGAAAGTGCTTTGAAAATGAAGACCCTAGTTCTCCCAGTTTTATGTATCCAGTGCAACAATACGTAGTTGTCTATTTTTGTTACCTTTGAGCTCATGTTACTATTCCTTTTCAACCAAGACTGTTATCAGCATCAGTTTTGGTCAGACTGTCAGGGTCTTCCTTCATGTTGCCACGCACACCCTCAGACTGGTGAGTCGGGATACCACATTAACAGACTCTGCTGGCTTGGCAGGGAGCCACAGGTGCAAACTTTGAGATCCGGTGCCTCAGAGGACTTACAGCCACCCCTAAGCTTGCAATGTTGATGTGAAGGTGCTTGTGCACCTTCTTTAATCGAGCCCTCCTGGTGCTCAGAAACTCCAAGGGCACCCACGTCTTTCCAGAATAAATGATATATGTTGACATTTGGGGTATCTGCATTCTCGTCCCAGTTTATCACCCGGACCACCTCCATTACACCCTTCTCTTTTCCTTCTTGAAGGCACCTGCTTTGCCCCAGGCAAGCCAGGATGTTGTCTGTCCCACACCTGCCTTTGGGCTCACACTCCTACTTTCTTGCTGAAATACTCTTTCCTTCAAAGCACCCAATCCCACCTCTAACCACACTCTAACTCCTGGTTTAGGAAAGTCTCTCAAAAGATTGAAGGCAATTCAATCTTTACAGTTTAGCTCTCACATCCTCTCTCCTTGGGCATTTTACCATTTCCTCCTTTACATAAAATCGTCCCCAACACTGTGTCTGATGCCATCATATCTTAGACCTAGTTCCCACCCACAAACCTGTCCTTCCCTGTGTGAATTGATGGCAGGAGATGGTTTGTCTGCTGTTTCCCCTCTAATTCCTGCCAAGGAGGAGGTGGGCACAGATTAGGCACCTAAAGATGATACTAGGTAACCCAAGCTCTTATTTGCTCTTGCTTCAGAAAATACTCTCTTGGGAATGTTGTGAATCTCTTAAATCCAACTTGATTTCTTTTACAAGGAACTGAGAGTTGCTGTCATGAATATCCAGGGTTTCAAAAACTTGCAAAGATAAGGAGGTAACTTAATTGTTTCAGTCTTGAAAAGACTAAAATACATAATAATTCAATAAATTTTACGCTTGAGTGACAAATGCATCTATTGCAAAGCACATTATTAGGTTTATAAACTACTTCACTGTGTCCAGTTAGTACTGCAGAATGGTTCTTAGAAAATGGTGAGTTTATTTCAGAATATTAGGAAAACCCATGGCTTCAAGCATACTTAAATGTAGTAGAGTTGGTTGGCTTATATTTTTAGATACTCATCATTTCCCTGTGTAAATTATGACCATTTTACGTCATGACCAATTAACTAATAAATAAAATAAAATAATGTGGCCAAGCACAGTGGCTCATGCCTATAATCCTAGCACGTTGGGAAACTGAGGCATGTGGATTGCCTGAGCTCAGGAGTTCGAGACCAACCTGAACAAGAGCGAGACCTCATTTCTACTATAAATAGCAAAACTAGCCAGGCATTATGGCAGGAGCCTGGAATCCCAGTTACTTGGGAGACTGAGGCAGTATGATCACTTGAGCCCTGGAGTTTGAAGTTGTTGTGAGCTATTACACTGCAACACTCTACCAAGGGTGACAAAGTAAGACTCTGTTACACACACACACAAAAATTCAATAATGTCAATTAACCAAGATGCTACAAGTATTTCACTTCTATTACATATACCTTTTAATTCATAAGGGAAATATCAGAAAACTAAAAGAGATCAAAGTAATCAGTGTCATTTGTCCTATTTTAAAACTGTCAGCAAAAAATCATGGGTGAAATTTTTTAAATTCCATTTTTCTAAATAAGATAACTTAGGCCTTAACCATTAATTTGAGATAAGGAATAAATAGTTTACACATTTTTCATTCTTTTTTATAACAAAATCTAAGGAAAAAAAGTAATAAACATCTTTGGGAAGGCGCTGACCATGGGAATCTGCTGAATTCTAGACAAAAAAAAAAAAAAAGCACATGCAAAAATATTTTAAAATATTTTCCATAGTGAGTAACAACTTAATCTGTACAACCCAATATTTTCTTTCTTCCAATGTCAAGTTGAATTTGCAAATTGTGATCTTGTGCATCAGATTTTGGATTTAGGTGGTTTCTTCTAATTGAAAAGTGGTAAGTGATAAATTGCTCTAAAAGATAGAGACCATTTGACCTTCCTTGATTTCTTCTTGGAATCATGTACTTTCTCTGTCTGTAGATGTAAAATTCATCAAAGCTCTATGTGCCTTGGTGTCTCCTTCACTTTACACTTAGGACTAAATGTGGAACCCCCATTTCCTATGCCTAGGTCAATTTCTTGTGAATGTCCTAGGCCTCAATTCCATGAATGGACTGTATCCATTCATTGATACACTCATTCACCCTGCCCCCTGCGGAAGGGACTGTATTCATTCGCTTCCTGGCCAAGGAACCCATACACCTATATATACCCTGAGACTAAAGGCCTAAAGGAGGAGACCGGGAGAGAAACAGAGAGAGCTTCTCTCTCCCCACTTGAATTCTCTCCCTCTACCAGGAGCTTTAGTGTTTTCTATATTCTTTTCTGTAAATAAATCTGTCTTACCACTGGGGGGTGAGGGTGGGAAATAATGTAATGAAGAATAATAAAATACATGTATTTAAAATAAATAAATAAATAAATAAATAAATAAAAAGGTTCAGTGAACCAGATAATATGTAATGGTAATTTAAGATTAAACTCAGGATCTAAAAAGAAGGAACAAACATTTTCTCCTTAGAATTGATTGTATTCTGCATCCGTTGTATTGTACAATTTGATAAAGGAATGGAGAAAGTAATTAAAAATAAATCTAATTTAAGATTTAAAAAAGACTAAATCATCAATTCAAAGACAAAGCTAAAGGTTATAGAAAGACTGAATATATTCCATTGATGACTGAATGATGATTCCACGCAAAATTCCCTTCACATCTATCTTTGTAGAGAAACTAAACTCATGAACCCCACTTAGCTTACATGGTATTAGCCCATGAGCAAAGAAAACTCAGCTTAAGGAGCTCTCCAGGGGCCATTACATTGAACTCCCTCACAGTAATTGTTGATCTATTTGATAATATTTGTTGAGAGTGTCATAGGATTAAGGCCCATGAGGGTCATTTCACATAAAACTGCATAAAATACATAAGTTAGCTTTCTGAAGTAAGCATACAAACAACCTTTGTAATGTGGAATTCTGATGTTAAGAAGTAAATATTATCTTTTCTCTCATTAAAATAAAGGCATAACAACCTGCCAGCAATTCTTCATTGTAATCAGAAAAATCAATTCTGACTGTCTTAAGGAGATGGAATTTACCGGAAAGATATTGTGGGCTCAGAGAATGAAGGGGAGGCTAAAGAACCATTTTGTATGTTTCACCAAAATGATGACCAATAAAAGGGAGCAGCATTTCTTAAAAGAAAATTATGATGCTATACAGAAAGACATGAAAGGCAATTATCATTAATTAAAAAGAGAATCTGTCACACTAGAGGAGGAAAGGAATGAAAGATATAGAAGAAACTGTAAGAATGAAATCAGTAATTTTGAGACACCAAATGCAAGTCACCAGGACCAAATACAATGTTAAACTAGTACAGAAGCCACAGAAAGCTTGGATGTTTGCCATTACCATAATGAGGTAAGTCAAGAACATCACAGAGTACAACAGAGACTGAACTATGCATGCATCCCTCCTAATTCCTTGCTAATGGAGCCTCTAACTCAGGCTAATTATACTATAATGAGAAAAATCAGTTGCAAATGTATAATCCCTTCCCCCTCAAACTAGTTTCCCCTGCAGGCTTCCCTATTTTATTGAAAAATACCTCCAGGTGGCACCTGTGGCTCAAAGGAGTGAGGCACCGGCCCCATATACCAGAGGTGGTGGGTTCAAACCCACCCCTGGCTGAAAAAAAAAAAAAAAGAAAAGAAATATACCTCCAGATTTCCAAATGGTCAGGCCAAATTTATGGAATCAGCCTTCATTTCTCTCATTCTTTCACACTGCATCTAACCTACATGTATCAAAATTCCTGCAGATTATACCTTCAAATTCTATCTATAATCCCACCTCCGCTTGCCACCTCCACTAGCCTCCTAGGTCTGAGCCAACCTTATTTCTCAGCTCCTTCTTCCTCTTAACAGTTGTCTCTGCTTCAATCCTTGCTTCCATCCCTGCCACCATCATGGTCCATTCTGAGCACAGTGGTCAGAGTAATTCTTCTAAAATTTGAATCAGAATATGTCTTTCCTCTGCTCAAAACTCTCTATTCATTCTTTGTTTCACCCAAAAGGAATGCCAAATTCTCACAATAGCATAATGGGCTCTACCTGCCATCCCGTCCTTATATCTCTGCCTTTTCTCTTACCTTGATCATTCAGCTCTCATCACACTGCTCCCTGGGATACCCTCAAACACACCAGGGGTGTTCCCACCTTAAAGTCTTTGCTCTGGTTGCTCTCTGCCTGGAATGCCCTTCCTGTAGATATCAGTTTAGCTGACTCCTCAGCACCTTCAAGTCTTTCCTCAAAAACCATCTTCTCAACGAGGCCCACCCTGCCTGCCTTGTTTAATACTACAACCAACCCCACAACCCCCACACTGTGTATCCATTTATCCTGTTCTACTTTTTCTGTTCTCTACAACACTTTTTCATCTATAGCACACTGTATCATTGAAATATTATCATTGTCTCTCTGCCCTTATCAGAAATTAATATCTAAAAGGTAGAGATCTTTGTTTTGTTTGTGGTATACCAAAGTAGAAAAATACTAAAATTTATTATCATATAGATTTGATGCTCAAAATATTGAGTAAATGAAATAAACAGTAACAGCCTACATGACAATGTGTGGAGTAGTTATGTTGAACTTGGTGCAGGGTTTGAGAATAGATTGGGAGAAGTTTGTCACAGACTAAAGGATGAGAACATGGGTGAAATAATGTCAGTAAAGGGTTAAACTGAACCTATTAATATGTGCTTGGAAACTACAAGGTAAGGGTCAAAGAGAAGACCATCTTTTGACAAGAAAGGATCATCTTTGTTTTTACATGAAGAACCTTAGGTTAGAGTAATTTTGGTCCATCTCAAGATAAAGAGTGAGTTATTTGATCAGAGTTGGAAGAAAAATAAATAGAGTGGATATGCTAGTTTCCTAGAAGATATACAAAAAATTACCACAAACATGATGCCTTAAAACAATAGAAATTGATTCTCTCACAGTTGTGGAGCCCAGAGATCCAAAATCAAGTGTTGGCAGAGTTGTGCTCTTTCTAAAGGATCTAGGGAGAATCTTCCCTCATCTGTTTGGGCTTCTGGTGCCTCTCTGCATTCCTCAGCTTCTGGTTGCATGACTCCAATTTCTTCTCTCTTTTTGTAATAGGCTTTAGGGCCCACCAAGATGAGCTCTTGTCAATATCCTTAACTTAATTATATCAGCTGATACTTTCTCCCAACAGGTTCACACTCACAGGTTCCAGAGATTTAGATGTGGCCATACCTTTTGGTAGGCCACCATTCAACCCACAACAGTGGGCATGCTCAGGTCAGTATCTTTTCTTTTAGTGTCCCTGCACCTAGATAAAGTGGTTTCTTGCATGTGGGAACCTCATGATTGTCACTTTGTAGCAATGACAAATTGGCTTCAATAGATGGCCAGAGCCTCATATCTTTTTTCTGTTTCAAAAGCAATTTAATATAAAAAAGCAATCTATGTAGCCGAAACATTGGTACCCCAATAATATTCTGAAATAAAATTTGAAAATAGAAAAAAAAACGAAAATAGGATAACTGCTTCTATGAGGCAGGTTTCACAGGCATCAGAAATGTTTGGGTTTTTAATTAGCATGTCTATAATAAAGGTGATCTTTTCTTTGGGCCTTCAACTGTTTCTCTAAGCTGATTCTGAATTCAGTAGGAGGAGAAGTGTTCTATATTGTTGACAAGTTCTAGCATCCAATGACCTGGATTATAATCAATATGATTAATAAAATAAATTAAATCCAAATTGGGTCAATGATTTCTTCCCTGTATTTGATACAGGTAAATTCAACTACCTAGTTGACATCTGTACTTCAGTGCTTAGCAGATGTCAAAAATCCAATATGCCTCATACTTAACTTTTAATATTTCCCCCTGACTTGCTACTCTCTGCTTCCTCCATCTCAGTCAGTGGCTAGTCCTTTCCTCCAGGTGTTTATGCCACACCCAGAGCGATATTGGAGCTTGTTTCACACAACAGAAAATGCCCTCAGCTCCATCTTTAACACATATTAAGGTGCTGCACATCTGTTTCACATCTTCAATATGGCCCACACTGCTGCTATTAACAGCATCAGGGCCAGCATTACTGCAATCAGCTTCTCCCTCTATTAGGTTAAATAGGGTCCTTCTAAAGGACCTGGAACTTTAATGTGACCTTATTTGGAAATACGGTCTTTGCAGATACAACTAGTTATGATCTAGCCACACTACATTAGGGCAGGTCCTAATCCAATAACTAGTATCCTTACAAGAAAACAGACTGAGCAACAGATGCACAGTGGACAACAAGGGATGACAGTGGCAGAGATTAGAGTAATACATCTACCCAGCCAAGGAGCATCAAGATCTGAAGCTAAAAAAAAGGCAAGAAAGGACACCTGTGGCTCAAGGAGTAGGGTGCTGGCCCCATATACCAGAGGTGGTGGATTCAAACCTGGCCCTGGCCATAAAACTGCAAAAAAAAAAAAAAAAGACCCTTCATTAGAGCCTTCAGAGAAGGCATGGTCCTGATGACACCTCCATCTCAGAGTTTGAGCCTGGATCTACAACTGTGAAAATAAATGTTTGCATTTAAGCCACCTACTGGTAGTTTGTGGTATATTCATGGTTGGTCCCAGGACCCCATTGCCAATATCAAAATCGGCAGGTGCTCCTGTCCCTGATATAAAATAGTGTGAGATTTGCATACGGGCTATGCATATCCTCCCATATGCTTTAAATCATCTCTGTGAGAGCTAGGTAAATAGTTGTTTTGCTGTATTGTTTTATTGGCATTGTGTTATATTATTGTATTGTTATTTTTTATTGTTTCCCAAATATTTTGGATCCACGGTTGGTCAAATACATAGATGTAGAACCTGCAGATATGAAGGGCTGACTGTCCTTTGTTACTCAGCAGTCAGAGGCCCTTTCAATGTGCTGTGATGTCAGAACACATCCCTACTCTGAGCCAAGCCTTCATGGCTTGGTTTTATTCAGAGTAACATC
The DNA here is from genome assembly GCA_963574655.1 of Perodicticus potto. Lineage (NCBI taxonomy): Eukaryota > Metazoa > Chordata > Mammalia > Primates > Lorisidae > Perodicticus > Perodicticus potto. Next base: position 8,726 of record CAUYRH010022973.1, on the reverse strand, counting down.
AGTGACTTCCTAATGCCTGCTGGTCTGCTAGTGTCTCCCTGACTCATCCCTGTTACACCACCTCCTCCTCCAACCCTTGCCTATGTGACTCCCCACAGTCTCTCTGCTCTTCCTCACACACACCAGGCACAGTCCCACCTTAGGTCCTTTACTCCAGTGTCACCTCTGCCTGCAACACTCTTTCTCCAACATCTGCTCAAATCTTACCTTCTCTGAGAAGAGGCCTGTCCTGAGTACCCTTTAATACCACAGCCTCTATTCCCCCGACAAAATCCCTTCACTTGCTCTTTTCTTCCTCTTTCTACACACTACGACATCAAACGGCATGTGTGTGTGTGTAAAACATTTAATGTCTTGTCTATTTTCTGCTAGAAAATAATCTTTATCAGGGCAGGATTTCTTTTCTCATTTATTTATTTATTAGAGTAATAGGACAGGAATTATTGTCCCTTTTGTTCACTGATGTAGCCTAAGCTCACAAAACAGCACCGTTCGACAGAAATGCAACAAAAGCTACATACGTAATTTTAAATTGTCGAGTAGCTACATTAAAAAGACTCAAAAGAAACCAGTGAAATCGATTATAACATATCTTATGTAATTAACCCATCCAAAATTTATTCTTTAACATGTAATTAATATAAAAGATATTAACATAATATTTCACCTTATTTTCTGCTGCTGTCTGTAAAATCCAGTGTGTCCTTTGCACTTACAGCACACCTCAGTTTGGACTAGCTCTGTTTCAAGGACTCAGTAGATACATGTGCCAAGTGGATTCCATACTGGAAAACATGGTCCAAGAGCAATGCCTGGCACATCGTTGATACTAAATAAATATTATTGAGTAAAGAAGGATCAAAGAAAGGATTCTCTCTGATCCCTTTGCCACATAGAATGAAACTCTTAAAGGAACAGAAAAAGTGAGTTACTAAGGGAATTTGTGCTGGACAACCAAAAAATAAGGATAAAGATTCCTATGATAACTACTGCATAAGACAGAAAGGACTTAATTCTACAAAACTATATCTATGGCAAATTTCTTCAGTGCCATTTTCTTTGAAGGTAAATCCAAATATATTGTAATAATGGTTTGAAATTCAACAATGGCCTTAATAGATTTTATTTTCAAAGAATGATCTAATTCTTATCCTAAGATTCTTCTAGAGTCTGAAGTCACAAAACACGAGACTCTGACTTCTGCAAATCTACACTCATGAAATGAGGAAGAGGCTTACTCCAGAAAAGACTGTAGTCCAGCTGTTGGGCAAATTCTCATGCTTTACGACTTCTTTCTATGTTCTAAAAAAACAAACAAATGAAACAAAACACATGGGTTTGTCTGGCAGATGCTGGAGAACAGCTTCTGCTTGTGGACCTCAAATGCACTGGTACAAATTAAAACATGAAAGGTAGTCGTGTCTTTATGGCTCCCATTACCACTATGTTCATCCCCTGGGTCCTTGTATGGCCCCTTTGTAAGTTTCCCAAGTCTGGCGTGCTTACTTCATGCCGGGAACATGATTGTGTAAATCAAATTCTCTGACACAAACACACCATTAACTCATTCTAAATTGAATGATCACTAATCTCTTGTAATTTACTCTGCATGAATGCTACAGCACTTCTTGAAGTGTCAGAACAAATTGTCAACAGCTTTAAAATATAGCAGCCCATTAATCTGTTTAAAGCAAGTCCTAGGATTTTCCTTTCATTAGCATTATGAATGTGGAAGCCGCTTCGTTTCCTAAATATTCATACTCTACCTTGAGTGACTTGTCCAAGCCAAGTCTTTTTTCAAAATCACATTTGAACCGCAGTGTGTAACCTAACTTGGATTCACTAGTCAAAAGCCCTTCCGTTTTGTGTAATAAATTCATACTGAAACATGTCAAGAAAACGTCTGCTTTGATATAGGCCTTCAGAGAACATTTTGAGGAAACTTCTGAAGTCTGAAATAGCAGACTTTGCTCATGAACCATTTCCTTTATTAAATTGGGAAATTAACTCCACAGTATGAAATTATGGACTGCTTAGAAGATTAGCAATAAACCCCTGCACTGCCTTGACATTTGACTTAGAAAATAATTTGTTTCTGTACAACTTAATTTTCTCTCTAAGATCAATAAACACTTTTACTTCTCATAGCTATTTTGTAAAAAAAAAAAAACCTTCCCTTGAACTCTCCTAAATCTCTCTTTTGCTGAAAGATTTGAGAATATAAAGAAAATATAAAATATTAATTAAACCACCACCAGAAAGTCTTCATCTCATTGTAACACAGTTCTGCCCTCAGTACCTTGGAGGCCCAAAATAACCAGTTGCAGGAAACATCTTTCCAAATAAAATAACCCAGAAGATGATGAACTACTGAATATTCCCATGTTGGCACTGTGTTCATGTAATCTTCATTTGCTTTTACTTTTGATTTTTGCTTGAAGTCTGAGTCGATACCCCTACATACATTGTTACTTTTTTTTTTAATTTTGAAGGAGGAGTTGGGGAAGGAGTCAATCTGACTTTAGGAAACTCTCTTTTAAAATAAAGACATATTGCAAGCAAGAATGGCCTCCATCTAACATCCAAATGAAAATTCCTGACAGTAGTGTCTGATGGAACCTGAGCCACTCAAACCATTTTACCTTCCTAGTACACCCCTTCCAAAGTTAACTTCATATTTCACCTCTCTGTGTTTTAATACCTACGTCATAGACATACTTACCTATTCTTATTGTCTCTTTTTCCCTTATGGATAATTTAAGATGATATAAATAATTTCTGTACACGTTGTCAATGTTTATATTATTTATAGCTAAAATTTGTTTCATTTTTATGATAAAATTATTATCTAAAAGTAGTTACTAATAACTTGCCAATGACTTGCCAATAACACAAAGTTCTCTTACAGGTGATTACTGAGAGCCAGATATACCACAGAAGCAAAACACTATGTAACACAAAGAAAGATTAAGAAATTTTTTAAATAGTTTTCAATGTAATAGGTATTCTAGTTATACAGCTATTTTATGGAATAAAATTTGAGCTAAATATGAATATTTTTTTAAAGTTTGAGATTCTACTAATTTCTTTTTCCTGTAACAATATGGCAATTATCAACTCCCTGTATAGCAAATTTTTCATACCCTGTTCCTTTTTGCTTTTACAACCTATCCTTACTCTCCCCCCTCTCTCTCACTTCTTTACTGTGTATTGTTTTAACCTCCCGCAGAACTCAACACTTTCTCTCAGACTTTGTATCACAAATATCTACAAACGCATCTAGGATTGAGGAGTCTATAAAATCATAGATTCTTTTTAGTAATCTAGAGAAGAGGGGAGCCATTTCTAAAGGTTAAAGCAAACACACTACTAAATTATATTCTATGCAGTTAACACATAATATAAAGACCATGAAAGCAAAGAATTTGCTATTTTGAGAGAAAATACAGATAGAGGAGTCTAAGGACCCTTTCCCTGTAGAAATCAAACTGGAGACTCTGTCTCAAAAAGAAAAAAGTGGAATTTTGAGCTGAGCTGAGACCGGGGAAATAATACAGCTTCTGCCTTCAAGATCATCACAGCCCAGTTGGAACGACAGAGCAATAGTAGTGATTAAACATTTTACCAATTAACTGAGAAGATGACCTGCACAATTTACTTTTCGTATTCCATTTTAATTCAGAGAGCCTCTCTTAGGGTTAAAATCAAACCAAAACACTCCTGGTCACGAAATTTTAAGCAGACCATATTAAATTGCCAATATCTGAACAGTTTTTGTTTTGTTTTGGGTTGGGTTGGGGTTTTTTAACCTATAACAGCCTAAAATAGGAAAACGAAAACAAATAAAATTTCTCCTTGCAGCCTATTTGCATGCCTTTCATCCCACATTAAGGGAATGTAACACCAGAATAGTCTGTGGAAATTCTCTACCTTGTCCAACTCGTCCCACTGCCAAAGGTATACGGTGTAAAACAGTGGCCTAGATCCTGGAAAGAGTTCACAGTTTCCAAAGGCTCTTAATTCTCCCAACTGGAAGAAAAACTATATACCGTTGCCCACTTAAAGCTCAGTGTAATAGTTGACACCCAAAAAATCTAAAACAGTAAAAATTTTAGCTCCAATGGTTTTCGCCATTCTTCCCTGATAGGGTTCAAAGCACACTACCCGAAAACACATCACCTTGACATTATGACTGTTTTAGGCTAGAGAGAACAGCAGAAGCAGGCATTTCCACCACACCCACCCCCAAAGCAGGTCGTAAAACCTTGGAAGGATTTTCTGACCTTGCCCTGAAACAAGTCATAATACTCACCTGTGAGAGGTGCCCTCCCTATACATGGAGGAAAGGAATAGCCTTACCCTGAAAAGAAGGAACACCAAAGAACCTGAACAAAGCTTTCTAAATCCCCTCATTTCATTACCATTGCATGAGATTCCTTCTGCTCTATTCCTAATTCTCCATGACTCTCCACTATTCACTAGATCGGTTATTTAAAAACACTAACACTTAACTGTTTTTCACTTCTTCATTTCCTCACAAAGGCTACATGCCATGTAAAGTGTGTATGAAATAAGCTTATATGCTTTTCTCTTGTTAATCTGTCTTCGTTTTGGGAGCCTCTGCCATAAACCCAGGAAAGATATTTTTCCCCTCTTAACATTTTTTTCTCCTAAAGTATTCAATACAGAAAAATTGTAGATGTAGACTTTTTAATTTATTTTTTATTTCCAATTAATACAATGGTGCATGCATTAGGTTATGTTGTTTGCATTTGTAAGGTACCAAGGTAGCGTATAAGTCGGAGTTGCGTCCCTCACCCCCGAAAGGGTGCCATACACTCAGACGTTGTTCCTGCTGGGAAGGAACCTACCAACATCACCCACTCCTCCCCAACCTCCCAATCCTCTTCTTGGCTTTAACTGAACCTTTCTCTCATGTGAGCACATTGCTGTTAATCTACAAGTTTTGAATTAGTGTTGATACATGTGATGCTTGTTTTTCCATTTTTGTGATACTTACAAGAGTGTTCTCCAAATCCATCTGAGTTGTAACAAAGGGTACAAAATCTCTTTTTATGGCTGAATGGTATTCCATAGTATACATATACCACAGCTTATTAATCCATTCCTATGTTGAAGGGCACTTGGATTCTTTGCACATTTTTGCAATTGTAAATTGTCTTCCTACGAACTTTAGAGTGCATATGAAAGGCCTTAGGGTAAAATGACTTTTTTCCTTTTGGTTATATACCCACCAATAAGATTGCAGGATCAAATGGAAGCTCTACTTTCAGTTCCTTAAGGATTCTCCGTACTTCTTTCCATAGAGGCTGAACTAGTTTGCAGTCCCAGCAACAGTATAGGAATGTTCCCTTCTCTCTGTACCCATGCCAGCATTTGCTATTTGGGGACTTTGTGTTGTGGGCCATTCTCACTGTGGGTAGGTGATATCTCAAAGTAGTTTTGATTTGCATTTCTCTGATGATTAGAGACAATGAGCATTTTGTTCATGAGTTTATTAGCCATCCATCTGTCTTGACAAAATAGTCTGCTCATGTCTCTGGCTCATATGTTAATGGTGTCATTTGTGCTGTTTTTTTTGTTGATTCACTTAAGTTCTTTGTAGATTCTGGTTATTAGTCTTTTTTCAGATTCATAGGATGCAAATATCTTCTCCCACTCTGAAGGTTGTCTTTTTGCTTTGGCGATTGTGTTCATAGCTGTGCAAAAACTTTTAAACTTGATTGGGTCCCATTTATTTATTTTTGTTATTGCTGTACTGCCTTTGGGGTCTTCTTCATAAATTCTTTCCCAAGACCAGTGCTGCTAAGAGTTTTTTCTGCACTTTCTTCTAGATTTTTTTATAGTTTTGTGTCTAAAGTTTAAATCTTTTATCCATTATGAGTTAATTTTTGTAAGTGGTGAGAGCTGTGGGTGCAGTTTCAGGCTTTTATTACCTGTGGCTAACCAGTTCACCCACTACCATTCATTAAATAAGGATTATTTTCCCCAGGGTATGCTTTTGTTTGCTTGATCAAATGCCTCATGGTGATATGGGACTTATTTCATCTCTAGGTTCTCTGTTCTATTCCATGGATCTTTGTCTCTACTTTTAAGCCAATAATACCATTCTGTTTTGATTACTATAGACTTGTAATATAACCTGAAGTCTGATAACATGATGCCTCCAGATTTGTTCTTATTTCATAGAATTGTTATGGCTACTCAGAGTTTTTTCTGATTTCATACAAAACATAGAACAATTTTTTCAATATCTTCAAGCTAAGACATTGGTATTTTCATGGAGATTGAAATCCATGGATATTTGGGTAGTATAGACATTTTAACAATGTTGATTCTTCCCAGTAATGAGCATGGTATGTTCTTCCATCTGTTAACATCCTCTGTTATTTCTTTTCTCAGTGATTCATAGTTCTCTCTGTAGAAATCCTTCACATCATTCATTAAGTAAATTCCAAAGTATTTCATTCTTTGGTGCTATTGTGAAGGGTATTGTATCTTTGATTTGATTCTCAGTTTGCCAGTTGTTGGTTTTAGACAATACAGAGTATCAACTCTGAAATTAAGAACATTGCCTATTGATTGATCACTTTACTTTTCTGTTTGGCTGCATCTGGAGAGCATCTAGCAATGAAAACAAATGTACGTATTGGTAACAATTCTTTGCATTGGAATATTAACATGGATTAGCCTCCTAAATTGATACAAATGAGTATAATAATACAAAGTCATGAATAGAAAAGAGTATTTTCCTAAATGCAATGACTCAGGTAACTGCAGATAATTTTGAAAATGGTAGCATTTAGAGCTAGTTAGATAACTTGTTAAGGCTGCTTGCATTCTCTACTGGATCTTATTTTATATGTCTGAAAATTAGTCACTAAAAATTAGGGAAGTCATTAGATAACACTGACCATTTCTAAGGTCTTTATAGTCATAACATAGACCTAATCCAGTATGTGCATGAATTAAATGAAAACTGAAGACATTTCCTGAACACACTGACCATGTGACAGAAAATCAGAAATGACTGAAATAGTAAGACCTTTTTAAAAAAATACTAAAATTGCTAGGACTTCACTACTTCAGTCTGGTGTTCTTGGCCTCAAAGTACTTTAAAAACAAGAAATAATATAATATTTCTTTAATAAAAGTAATGCTTATTACCCCCAGATATTACTCCCCTCCAATGAAACGGAAGGGCAAAACTCGCACTGGCCAGTGTCCAGTTTCCCAAAGGTTTTGCACTTCCTTTACTAACAAAGACTAATAGCTAGCCTTTATGGTATTGTCAAAAGACAGGGGGAAAAAAGCACTTTTGCATGAGGGAAATAACAAACCAGGGCACATCAAGACTAAATGATATGACTATTCATTGTTGTTAGCATGTTAATAATTATAATTAAAGTTACCATTGATTAGAGTTAACCACATGCCCAGGAAATATACTAAGATATTAATTGCATTAACCCATTTTATTCCTCTAACAGGTCTGCAACCCTGTTGTTGTTTTACCTATTTTACCAAAAATGGAAAAACTTTTTTTAAAAATCTTATTACACAGCTAATAAGTAATTAAGCAAGAAGATAAAATCATTCTGCTATATTGCTTCTTGAATAATATATATCATTGTCAAGTATCTTCTATGTGACAGTCACTTACTACATTGTATCTTTTAATACCGACCTCACAAAATAATAACCTCATTTTATAGCTATGGCCTTTGAGTTTAAAGGTCAGTAATTTTCCAAAGCTTAGGCCACAATAAGAAAATGGCAGAGGCTTGATTTGCTTTGACACTTGTATTTTTCTGGAGACATGCTATTTCTTTTATGCTCGCTGAAATGTTCAGATAAATGAATAGTTTATAGTCATGGAGTTTGGCTTTTAACACCCTTCATCATCAAAGCCTTGTTCACTCACCAGTCATTAGAACATTTACTTATTCCCAGACTTATTTCTAATTCCTTAGGTGTAATTATTTGTCCCCTGTGAATGTCACAAACACCACTCACATACAACTACCTATTCTTTGGACTGTTCAGTCTCCTGAAATTTCTCCAAATGCCCTAGAACTTAAGTTCCCACTTTTAATTATCACATTATTAATAATTATTAATGTGAGAACCAGAGTGGGTATTTCAATATAAACAACCTGGGTGACTAAAATTAACAAAGCAAACACTTGTAGATTCCAGCTACCAGAGCAGACAGACACAGGCTCCTCTAAGAATAGCTCTGATCACAGCCAGAGAGAGTCTTTGGAGAGTTTTTGATTTAATGTATGATAAGGCAGTTTGAGGCACTACATTTTTGAGAGTTAACTTAGTTATCTCTTCCATGCTCAAAATTTAACTTCTGGTTTTAATTTAAAATCATCATAAACTATTTATACTAATCAGTAAAATGTACATTTACAGAAAGTCAATCCTGGGTCACAGAATAATTGTTTGGTTTTGTTTTAGGAGGGAAAAAAATGAGTCCAGAGCATTGATATAAAAAGAAAAAACATTAAGTATGCACTGTTATCTTTCTCTCCATCCCTGAACTCCAAAAGGAAGAATTTTTTTTAAATAATTTTATTAAATCATAATTGTGTACATTGGTGCAATCATAGGGCAGAATGTGCTTCATATACAATCAGAAACATTTTGATTGTACTGTGAGAGATAGCCTTCATAGCATTTTCTTAATCACTATATAA
>CAUYRH010022971.1:0-44293 GCA_963574655.1 Perodicticus potto | reverse complement strand
TAGTAGGGCTGAGTACATTGGATACTTTTTCTTCCATTCTTGAGATACTTTGCTAAGAAGAACATGTTCCAGCTCCATCCATGTAAACACAAAAGAGGTAAAGTCTCCATCTTTCTTTAAGGCTGCATAGTATTCCATGGTGTACATGTACCACAATTTATAAATCCATTCATTGTGCCCCATGATTGCACCAATGTACACAATTATGATTTAATAAAAATTAAAAAAAAAAAGTTTAAACCAATAAGCATCTTCTAATATTGACAGAGAAACCATCAAGAATGTTGGAGACAGGATGCAGAAGAGAGCTGTCTACCAGAGACACAGTAAGGAACATGGTGAGATAAATGTATATTTGGGGTTAGGGGCTACAACCTAAAGGCACCACAGCACGGAAGATAGTAGTTGTCCTCCATTACGATCCCTTCACAGAGCTGGATTATACAATAGCTTAATTTCACCCATCCCAATTTTATACAAGGTTTATTTCCACTTATTTAAAAAATATCTCTTAGGAGTTTGCAGAGAGCCTCCATAATTTTGATGTCTACAAAAATCAGGAAGTACAGGGGACAAACACTGGAAAGACACACAATTCAGAGGGCAGTCAGCCCACTACATGTTTCCTGCAACAGTAAAAATAGCCCTTGGCAGCAGATGTTCCTAATGTCAACCAGAATGGGCAGTATGTGCTGGAAACAAGGTAGCAAAGGAAAAATGGAGGTAGAAGAGAAACCCAGTTAAATGGATGTGCCTCTTATTGGCAGATCTGAATGGCAGATACCTAAAACCAAACCAAGGTTTATGGGAAAATGCCTGGTATTTTGTCATCTATCAAAATTTGTCAGCATGACCAAATCTTCTCGCTCAAAGAAGGGGGGCTGGGCCATATGAAAGACGCAGACAAGGCAATGGACACTGCATTTTTACCCTATTAATGTGATTTCTCTGCTTGGCCATGTTCAGGATAAGCGCCCGTCACTGTGTCAGCCTTACCATAGCAGTGAATTTTTAATGGAAATCAACTGTCTAACCGTATTTGTATTATAATAATAACCTGAAAGAACTTGTTTAATATCAGAAGACTTAGTGGAGCAGATGAATAGTTCCAACATGATATCTATGGGATAGAAATTCAATTAAAAACTGCAAGTCGTGCTGAAGAGAGGTAGTAATTGTTCGACACATACCACGGGGCCCTTTGCTAAAGCTTGGCTATTAGCTGAACTGGTTCAGGAATTCTGTTTTCCTTTATGGCAATCTGTTAGCTTGTAGAAAGTTAAATTAATAAAAACACCAAGCTGCCTCTGTGGTAAGAGAACAGAATGAGGCCAAGGGCTAGGTGCATATTTTATAATTATGGATTAAGTGCGTTATGCCAGGCAAATTAAAGATATGCCACAATTACAATAAAAATGAGAGATTGTGCATCTCCAAATGGTGATTGTGTGACTACTGCATCCAAAAGAGAATACTGGTGCTCTTCCCCTAAAAGGCAATTGTTTCTGCTATAAAAAGGAGGAGGAAATTACCTTTCACGCACACTTTCCTTCTGAACAGGTAGAATAGTACTTCTGAAGGTAATCGACTAACAGATAAATGTGCTGCCTGGCTGTGCTCAGTGGTACTCAGAACTAGGCCTTACTATTCAAGAACTATACATGCCAAAGAGTAGCCTGTGGGTGTAAGTTCAGGCCGTAAAGCCTGTTTAGGAATGAGTGAATTCTCACCAAAAAGAATTTGTTCAGCCACCAAGAAGAGTGAAAAACCCACTGAGGGAAAGTGGATCATATCCCACTGAGGGAAAGTGGATCCAGGATGAGGAAATTCAGCATTCTGCACCCCTTACTACATCTCTGCTTCAGAAGCCCTTGCTACTTTTCTATGTTCTGCTAATTTTGAAAACAGGAAACAAAAGCCCTTCTTGTAAAAATGACTGACACATTGGCATACCTGCTCTCTACTGCAGAAAGGGCAGGGATTCTTTCTATCTTTCTTTGCTCTTAACATATTCATTGGGTGGGATCATACTCAATTGCAAGTGTGTGCCTATGTGTGTGCACACCCCGTATGATTATAAATCACGCTCTGTAAATGGTATATAAGCCCTTCCAGCCATAAGCTCCCATGCATGGAAAATGATGATGCTTTTAGCACATAACACAATTTTCCTTCTGCCAAGACTCCAGCATATTGTGCTTTTCAGAAAACAAACTTCTCAACCCATATTGTTTGTAAGGGTGCGTGGGAGTGGGCGTGCACATGCACATTCAGGCAAGCACACCAGACACACATAAGGAGATAGTGCTAAGAAAAGGAAGCTCATCAGGAACTCAGTCACTCCCAAAGGAGGTATGATTGCAATCTCTCTCTCTCTCCCCTATCATTCGTCCCTAATTTTAGGGATTTCTAAATTATGGCTGGTGGATTGACTGCATCAGAATCGCTTAGGATATTTTCTAAAAAGAAAAAGGAAATGAGTATCCCTAGGTACAATCTCCAACTTTCTGAATCGAAGACCCTGGACAATGGGACCCAGAAGCTGGTACTGTAACAGAGGTGTGGCCTGTTGTATGCAGGCAGGTAATCCTGATGCACAATCAAATTGAGACTGAGGCCACTATGTGTTTCCCCAGGCCAAAGACCCCACCAGGCAAATACTAAATAGGTTCTCAAAAATATCTAATTCTAGGTATCATTAGACATAACCCCCTCATTTTTCTGACAATGAAACTAATGTCAAGAAAGAAAAAACAACTTGCCAAAAGTGACACAGGAGTCACTGCTGGGGTTCAGTCACAGCTGGAGACAACACCTAACACTTATGATTGAACTTGTGATTTTAAAGCACATTCCCAGTTATTATCACATGCGTTCTTTATAGTATACTGTAAGCTTCACGTGGAAGTTATGGAGTAGGGTTTGGCTAACAGGTATACACTTCGTGAGCTTGATTCAGCCAGTTGGATGAATATCAGGCTACATGTGGAAATCGACTGGTCATGGTGAGCAATAATGAAACATTCTGAGAGCATGAGACGGCGCAAAAGTCACATCCTTGTCTAATGTACAACTGTGCTTCAATCAGCTAAAGCTATAATCAGAAATAAGACAGAAAGGTGTAAAACTAAGACCTCTCAGCAGGGTTCAAGAGTGCTAAGCAAGTATATCCCATAATCAGTGTCTGCCACTACCCCAGAAGCTACTTGCCCCTGCCTTGACAGGTTTCTGGGAAGGGTAAAAACAAGATCACCTGTAAGCTCCATCTCAGGGGCTGGTGCACCTTGGATTCAATTCACAAACATTGATAGAAAGCAATCCAGCATGGCAGCTCAAAAAAAAAGGATTGAGAATTCAAAACCAATTACCCAAGCATAATCTCACTCAGATGGGCACACTAAGAATAATTACTCTTCATAAGAAAAATGTCAGTTGTAGACACATTACGGAAGGCTGCATAATTAAATACAGCTGCCAATTCTCATTTATCTTTCTATAAATTTGCATGTGAGGGTCTACATGGATTGCCAAAGGCCTAGAAGTGGTGTACACAGTGGGACTGAGAGTTAGGGGATCTAAATTTCTCAAATAGCAGAATTCTAAAAAGGATGCTGCTCCACTGATGAATTCTGACTCTCAAAATGGAGCTGCACGCCTCGTTTGGTTTAGGAGGAATGATACACCTCTGTTCTTCCCTTCTTGGAAAGCTCCTTCCTTTCTCTTTACATAATTAAATCCCAGTCATCACCTAAGTCCTAATTCACAAGAGAGCTGTGATCCTCCTCTGTGCACTGATGTTTTCACCTGCAAAATGGGGATAACTCAAATATTAGCCTCCTTGGATCATTATGAAAATCTAAAAAGTTAATTCATCTGTAATTTTCAAACAGTGAATGACACATAGTAATTCTTCATGTTACTTTAACCTCTGGCTCCTCTGGCCAGCACTGGTTTGCTTCTTCTCCAACTATCCTCATGCACAAAGGGTCGCCCCTGTTCTGCATCAGTGTGGAGGACTATTTTTGCCCATGGTGCTATCTTCTTGCTCCTATGCTTCCTGTCACCATAGTTTCAAGTCTCCTTATTGCTAGCAGCTTAAATCTTTAGGCCTCCTACTATACAAGATGTTCGAGAGCCTTGATAACAGCAAAGTCATAAGGATATTTCAGAGGCAGGCTCGTCACAAGATTCCTTCTAACAAGAACACCAACATAAGGTTGAGGAGTGAGAAAAGAGTGTGGGTGGGCCCTACCCACCGAACTCTGGCCAGGCATGGGACTTGTGGGGCCACTCTCAGCATGGGAAAGTACCCTTCCCACAAGCAGCCTCTCCCTCTTCTCTGCTTCTCTGGGTACCCTGAGGTCCATGCTCTCAGCCACATGCCCTTTGCCCTTTGCTGTCCTTAGGCTTAAGGCAATCTGAACCCTCAAACTTCCCCCAGTCCCCTCCTTAAAGCCTCTTTCAAGATCTTCCCTTACACTGAAGGGCCAGGGACTGATGGCAGTTTTAAGTGTTAGCTTTCTTTAAAGTAATGTAACAGTTTTTACAGAACAAAAACTGTACGTTTCATCCAGAGGGGGCTGGTGTGGAGCCTGGCACAAGGTGGGCCTCAATACGTGCCCATTAAATAATGCACACCTGAGTGCAAGAGCGACTCCCTGCTCACTGCCACTTATTGGAGGAGGCTCAATATTTCTCCTTCCTAAGGATTTAGATTGGCTAAGAGGTACAGTGCCAGAGCATGGGACCAATATGAAATACATACATACATACATATATATAAATTTAAACATGTGCTTTTGCTTACATATATTTTATCTGCATGATAAAAATATGGTAAAATATTCTCCATCCTATATCACATGATGAAGACAGCAAAAGAGAGCTTTTGTAGAGCTCTTATGATACTCCAGGCATTATTCCAACAACCTCCGGGTATCCACTCACTCCTCCCAGCTCTCTGCGATAGATATGAGCATTACACCCATTTTAAAGATAAAGAAACCCAGGTACAGTGATAGAAAATTGCTTGTTGCAGCTGATAATGATGAAGCCGCTCGCAAGGGAACCCAAGCAGTTGACACCGCACAGCACTTTAGCAATCACGCATCCTAATACTCCAGCTGAGTCCTAATTTCAAGCATCTAATCTAGCACATTTAAACATGGTTCACAGTGTGTTCTATTTTGGTAAAAATTTGGCAGTGGCTAGAAGGGTCCATCCGAGAGACACTATAGTGATGGTTAATTTTATGTGTCCACTTGACACTTTATGATACATAAACATCATTTCTGGGCATGTCTGTAAAGGCATTTCCAGAAGAGATTAGCATTTGAGTTGGTGGGCTGAGACTTACACCATCAACACTCTTAGGTCCTGGGCCCCAAACCAGAATTAACACAGTGTGGGAATTTTCAGCCTCCATAACCACATAAGTCAATTCCTTATATTTTATATATTATATATGTTTATATAACATATAATTAATGCTAATCATATATAAAATAGCATATTATATGTATGTACATATATACACATCTTCATCAATTGGTTCTTGTTTCTCTGGAGAGTGGTAATACAGATAGTACTAGAAGTGCAATGGTTCCAGAGGAACAGAATTTAGAGGATGAGTTTACTGATTTGCCTCTGGGTGTTCTGGAACTAGTTCTCTAATTTAATTAGTTTTAAAGCTGTCATTGACTCTATTTCTAGTAGCAAAGACAGCATTGATAGTCCGTGGCATGAACTGGTGGTAGAGATATGCAAGCTCTCTATTTTGGATACTCCCAGTCAAACACTCATCAGAAGCAAAGCACTGGATAACTGGCTATAAGATACCATCAAACATTTTTGGAAAGCAAAGAGATAGAATGAGGGTAGCCAGTTGTTCCTAATATGGCTGGACAAAATAACAAAAGAAAAGGATGAAGTCAGGGACTTGAATTCCCAGATCAAGCTCCATACAAATGACCTGAAGGCATTTACTACATGTGCCCTGAAGGAGGCCCTATCTCCTGTAGGCAGAGGGCTGAGCCTGCTGAAATCAGGTACAGAATCTCTGCAGCCACTGGCTGAGATGCCATCAGGAAAACGCGGCCAGTGATAAGTGTCATTGCACGAGGTGGAGGAAGCCTGGCCTGGAAGCCATGACTGTGAAAGACGTTATGAGAGCTCCTCCAGAGAACCACATGAAGTGTGGGACGAGATGGGCAGTCCCTGCTCCCATCACAGCTTCTCAGTAGTGTGAGACTCTGGTAGGAAGGCTGCCTCACAGACCACATTAGGAAGACCACACAATGTGTCATCCAGTGCTCAGTTCTTAGAACTTTGCTCACAGTTTTGGAACTTTGCCATCTGGTGTTTCTCAATGATGTGTTAATATTATTGATATGTTTTTAATTAATAGTCTATAGTCATGCATGTTATTTATAAGGAGACATTTCCCCCAAGAAGGCAGCCAAGACATTCTCCCTCAGTCAAAAAGCAGACCCCAGAGCATTCTGAAGTTGGTGCAAAGGTGGAACTGGAACCAGCTGGGCTGTGCCACAAGGCTCCTTGGCAATTAAAGATGACGACTGTGTATGAAAACACAAAGCAAGGCTGGGGGCTCCCATTTCTAAGAACCACAGGGAGTCAGGTTCCTGCATGCTAATGAATACAGAGAAGCTCAGGGTTATAAAACAAGATGAATACCACCCCTCATTAGTGCTGCACTTGATGGCTGTGTAAAAGGAAGAAAATGATCCACTTAAAAAGGGTCTTTAACATTGATGGGTCAATTTTGGCAATTACAGGATTTACGCAGGTATCTTTGCACCACACTGAAATGAGCCACAGCAAACATAATCCTTGCTCACTTGTTTAGCTGATGGCCAGGCATCCCTTAGAAGCCCTGGGTCCTCATTACCTTTGAGGTCTCAGTTTAAATGTCACCTCCTAGGCAGGGGAGGGACTCAGAGGAGGCATGCAAGCGGGGCCTCTAAGGTGCCTCCTTAACGTTGTACACTGGTGTCTCCCTTCCTCACTCTAGCCCCAGCCCTGTCTCCGTGAAGCTTCCTCTTTTTACTTTAACAAAAGCAACCTCCCTCCTTCTTCTCCCCCAGATCCACTGGTTCCCATCATACCACATTTGGTGGTACTGGCCACATTAGTTATTATCTGGTTTATTGTATACTTAGCTACCATCTGTTGTGCCCACCTCTGGGGTCCCTTGTACCTCACTTAGTATCTGGGCCACAGGAGACTTCCAGGAAGGTTTCTGTTGAATGGGAAGAAACAAGGACATGAGAGCCTCTAGCAAAAATGGAAGTCAATAACTCTAGAAACCCAAAAAAATCTGTCCAAACCCTAATTCTGTCTACTCATATTAAAGTATACAAAACTAGTGGGACGGGTGAAAGTTCAAAATTTAGATAGCCCAAAAGAGATTTGTAGCCAAAAAAAAAAAAGGATCTCAGTTGGTAAAAAGTGAACCATAAAATATAAGCTCTAGAAGTGTGAAGACTGCTTTTCCAAATCATTGAGAGAAAAAACAGAAATATATACTGAATGAAGACTTGCACAGAACACTCACTTCCAGGTAATTGCCATTAACACCCACATCGACCCTCTGAAGGAAACTTTGTCCCCACTTTCCAGATAAGGAAACTCATGTGAGAATTAAATGGGTTGTATAACTAATGTATGAATTTACAGCTGATAACTGAGACATTTTGGTGCTCAGGATTCTGCAGGCACCAAAATTATTCTTTCTTCTTAACATGAAGAACATAATAATAATAACATAATAATTCCTGATGTTACTGATTAATTGCTCCCAACTATAGCTTTTCTAAGAAACCTCTAGGTCATAAAACTCCAATAATTCTCCAAGAGTAGTCAACATAATTAGATAATTTTTTTTTCAGAAACATATACTTTTACATATCGTACCTATCTTATACACATCCACCCTACTGCTTTTCCATTATAACTGTCATTAACCTCTGTTACATAAGCCTCTACCTCCTTCTCCTTAATCGCTGCCTATTTCTTTTTGTTCAGACCTCCCCTCCTCAAGTACCTAAATGTGAAAACTAAGTCAAACTTCAGATCACTTCCTCAAAAGGAACTAACTCATCAGTTACTCATCAAAACTCCTAACTTATCAGTTCACTTTTTAGCTTTGTTCTAACTGCATTTCTTCTCTCCCTCCCTTTCCAAATTTCAAGATGATACATAGGTGTTGATCACAAGCTAGTAAATGTGGGGAGGAAACAAGAGAACTATTCCCTGACCGTTATGCATCTCCCTCTCCTGAACAGTGAAGAACAAGGACAGAGCTCTGCAAACACCAGCCTCTGTGAGGGAAGCATCGCCCCATAGAGAGGGCAGATAAAACCCAAGCCTTCCAGCCGCAAGTCTGTGTTGAGGCACAGCCTGGATGTCACTGCCCTGTGCTCGGCGTGTAGGGTCACTTTAAGAAAAAGGAAAAAAAAAAAAAAAAAAGCCATGTTCCTTCAAATCCCTCTTGGAGAGTGACAGACCTTTCAGACTCTCAGATTTCTCCCAGGTGGAAACACAGCATTTGATTTTTTTCCTGTTTTAAGTTTCCCACCTCTCTTCTTCCAAAAAGCAAAGAATTTGGTCACGAATCCCTAAAGATTGGACTCTCAAGACCTCTCAGGGGTCCTGCCTTCCTGTGTGCAAGCATGTAGGTTTTAGTTTTGGTCCAACCTCTTTCCCTTAGGAAAGGACATTAAGCAAGTCATTTCCTTTCTCTAAGTTTCACTTTCTTCACCTTAAAATGTACCAGGAAGGTGAAATGATCTACATTTCTCCTAGCATGAAATATCAGCAACCTAGTAGAAAGAGTTTAAAAAGAGATTTACAAGTGATCGAGTTAAGACTTGCCACCCAGGGAACTGAAAATTTCATGTCTTCTTCTCTGCCCTGGCTTCCAACTATAAATTCCTACCTTCCAGTTTTCCTTCCTTTTTTCTTCTTTCACATGGATCTTCCCACGGACCATGGGCAACACTTGGCAATGAGGAATCACACCATATGAGACAAACATCACCCCTGCTCTCAATGAACCTGTATTTACTGGGGCAGGTGAAACAGTAGTGAAATTAATGAATAACCTCTACATAAGATATAAAATAAAATGATTGCAAGCTGTACAATATTAAATGCACAACAAGGGACCAAGAGATTGACCAGCCTAGACACCTCTTTTAGATAGGATGGCTAGGTAACATCTCTCTAGAAAAGAGATACTTAAATTGAAAAAAGAAAAGAAAAAGAACTAGGCTTGTGGAAAAATATTAGGGAGCATGGGAGAGGGGGAGGTAGAGAGAAGAATGAGAATATTCCAGACAGGTATGAAGCCCTCAGGCAGAAAATGCTGGTTTGTTTTAGAAAGACTGCAAGAACACCAGGTCACATTTGGTGATTTGGGTCCTCCCCAAATACCTCTCATTCTACCCCGCTATTTTCTCTCCAGGGTCTTCATATACTTAGTGTACTCACCTTATCACTAATATGTTAATAGTGGGCAATGAAGAGCAAATGATGGGTTGAAGGATGTCTCTGATGCAAAGATGTTAGAGCACCAGCACTCACTGACCAATGTGGCCCATCACAGAAAACCAAAAAGCCACACAGAGACAACAGTATCACCCAGGGAGACCATATGGGGAAACTTTCTGACTTACCACCAAGCACCATGCAGGACATGCACTAGCAATGGCAGTGAGCTGAACCCTGAGGGTACTGAGAGTGGCTCTGGTGCCAGAGTGCACTGGGAAGGTCAATAATGTTTCCTAAAATGCACAAGGCTGGATAGCTCCCACCTGACCATCTTCAGAAAGGCCACGTGCATTAGACATCTGATACTGTGTCTGCAAGAACACTAAGATATCCCTTACTCCTCTAGGTTCCTAAGCAGGGAAAATCTTTTTAAAGTTTTTGTTGTTATTGTTTTATCTTAAGGCTTTCATAAACATGTAACAATTCCTGACCTCTCTGGACAGGACAGCAAAGCCAGAAAGTCATATATCTCCCCCATACACTCACAGTCTCATGCTCAGCTCACATCACACCCAGTACTGTTCAGAACATCTTGCCATCCGGATGTTTAGATTAGGATAACATAGGGAAGTGCTTATTTCTGACACACAGAGGCTATTCCATGTACGCTAGCAGTTATGATAACTGCCCCCAAGTACATATTGCCCCTACTTATCCTCCAATCTCTTGGAAATGTTCCGTTTGTCAACCCTGATAAACAATCTGGCAATTGCCTTGAAACAGCCAGTGAATTTTGACAACTGTGCACTGTGAGTGGCATTCTCAGTCATCAGCTGGCTGGCCTCCAGCACATGCCATCACTCCAAAAACACCCAACTATCCTACCCTACGCCACCTAGCTGTGATCGAGCAGGAAGCATGGACACTGCAAAGCCAGTGACAGGAGCAGAACCATGTGTCTACGGGGAGCTGCTGACACCCAGAGGACCTGCAACAATAGGGTTGCTAAACCAGAGAAGCTGTCAACAGATTCCTGATGGCAAGACTAAGGACTCTCTAAAGGATCCTGCTCCTCTATCCACCCAACAGACACTGAGCACACAGGACACCCAAGGCCACATGCACGTGCTCTCAGTGACCTCAAAAAGCCACACATTGTAAAATCAAGATGCAGAAGAATGGGTAGGAAAACAGATTCTAAGGGACTCAAAGGAAAGGAGAGGTGCTGGGCAAAGGCACTTAAGAAAGGCCTGGAAGACCCTGCTGGGCATCTGAATGTGTAGGAGGAGAGAAGAGGAATTCCAGGACATGATGTAGCAGCAGTAAAACCAGGGACGTTTAAAAGCAAGGCAGCTTGAAGCCAGTCTGGGCAACACTGCAAGACCTCATTTCTATAAAAAATTTTTTTAAATTAACCAGGTGTGGTGGTGTGTGCTTATAGTCCCAGCTACGCAGGAGGCTGAGGCTGGATTGCACCATCCCAAAAGTTGGA
The DNA here is from genome assembly GCA_963574655.1 of Perodicticus potto. Taxonomy (NCBI): domain Eukaryota; kingdom Metazoa; phylum Chordata; class Mammalia; order Primates; family Lorisidae; genus Perodicticus; species Perodicticus potto. Next base: position 33,291 of record CAUYRH010022971.1, on the reverse strand, counting down.
GGTTAGAGTGAGTCATGATTGCCCCACTGCACTCCAGCCTAGATAACAGAGTGAGACTCTATCTCTAAAAACAAAGAAAGGGGAGGCAGGGGCATGGCCAGAATAGCTCCATGGAAATGAAAGCATGTGCTCTGCTCAGGATCGCCTAGTTTCCATCTGAGACACAGGTACCAAGCCGAAAAGTGACCACTCAAGAAACTACTCAAAGCTTTCAGCTAGAAGATCCCTGGTTATGAGTAAGTCATGGACTTCCCAGTGGAGCTAATACTCTAAATCAGTGGTTCTCAACCTTCCTAATGCCACGGCCCTTTAATACAGTTTCTGTGGGTTCCGACGCATAGGTTCAGAACTGCTGCTCTAAATCCACCTGTATGACCTTCAGCAGCTCACCCATTTTATTAACACATTGACTGCCTGCCCCCACCCAAAACAAACTTTTTCCTTAGAGCCATGGTGTCTCACTATGTGACTCCCAAGGTAGAGATGTGAGAATTATATATACTCTGTGATGTACCATGCCTAAAACAAGCATGAGTTAAATACAACTCACATGGTTGTTCATGTGCTAAAACCTCATGTGTTTCCCTATCTGTAAAAAGGAAGAGGAGGGGGACAATTTGATGAGATAACTGAGCACAAAACAAGCAGATGTTTCCCCAAATGAATGTCACAGCTTCTTCAAAATTTTTTAGCACACATTTCCCATCTAAGCGATGGATTTGGTGCTGCCTAAGAATATATTAAAAAGGTGAGAACTCTTCAATCTTTCAAAATAAAGCTAGGAAGAAATATGATTTTTTAAAAATAAAGATTAACAGATTTGATTATTTACAAAATATAAAACTCCTACTTTATAGAAAATAAAACTATGATAACAGAAATAAAACAGAATAGGGGAAATACTGGCATCTAATTCAACAATGTTTTCAGTTGATATATTAAAAACATGTACAAAATGATAAAGAAAACAAGATCTCACTGGTTAAAATTTCTATATTAGTACATTTTCCAGACATTCATTAAATGATGTCACTTCTCTGCTTATAATCCTTTCCTATTGAGCCCAAAGTAAAACCCAAACTGCTTAAGATGGTTGACAAAACTCCACAGGGCTTGTCCTCTACTACCTCCTCATACTTCTGTGCCCCACTCTCTTCTTTGCCCACTGCCTTACTCAGGCTCTCATGACCCACAGGACCTCTGCACAGACCTGCCTGGACTCTTTCTTCCTCTTGTCTTCAACTCTTTAGCTTCTGGTTAACTCTTCTATCCTTCACCCTGAGCTATAGGCACATCCCCCATGTCATGATTTGAAGTGCATTTCTCCCAAAATTCACCTGTTGAACTCCTCACGTCAGTATCACAGAACATGACCATACTTAGGAACGAGTATGTTGCAGAAACATTAGTTAAGATGAAGACATACTGGAGTGGGATGGGCCACCAATTCAATATGGCTGATACCCTTATGGAGAGGAAATGTGGACACAGGCAGGACCACAGGGAGAACACCATGAGAAGACGAAGGAAGAGATAAGGTGGTGAGTCTACAAGCCAAGGTATGCTGAAGATTGCCAGCAAACCATCAGAAGCCATAAAGAGGCATGCTTAGAAGGAAGAAACCCTTCTAACACCTTCATCTTGGACCCTGGCCTCCAGAACTCTTAGTACCTTCTACTGTTGAAGCCACATGGTTTGTGGCCCTGTGTCATGCAGCCCAGCCCTGATCCTCCCCTGGCTGGGGTTCTGCAGCTTCACTTTCTCCACACTTCCCCTTCCCCAGAGACAGCACAGGAGAGGCATGTGTTGCTTGTGCCTAGAAAACGTGGGAATGAGCCCTAGCATGCATGAGCTCTTACTGACATCTTGAGGGATTAGGACAAAAGGCAGTGAAATCCTGACAGAAATGGAGGCCAACCCTTGCAGAAAGAGCACCTGTCCCTAACACTTCATTGTTATTAACTCAGGATGTCCTCTCAGCTGCCGGGTATTATCATCAGTCACACTTTGGAGATGAGAAAATGAGGCCCAGAGAGTTACTGCCCAAGGATCACAGCTAGAAAGTGGCAGAGCTGGAGATTAAACCCAGGTGGTGGGGGCCAGTGTCCATGCTTCTAACTTCTCTGCATGCAGACTCACAAGAATGTAGAGTAAGCAGGGAAAGGTAACAGGTCAGACAGGTACAGAATAGTAAGTTCCTATTTGACAAGTCTTCAAGGGTTATTAAGAGGACTGAGGGGAAGTACAGTCCTATTCCAAACCTTTAAAGGAAAAAAGAGACTGGACCCTCCCCGTGACCTCCCTTTGACGACACCCTAACAGTGCATTTGAAGGAGTTATGGGTCTAACCAAGGAGGAACTGCATCAGGGTCCTCATCCTTCAGTGAGGTGTATTGCATAAGGGTTTTGCATGGAGGGGACTATAATTCACAGACTACTGGGAACCCCAAAGGCAACTTCCAACCCAGGCCAGGACTTAACTCAGAGACTATCCAAGGTAAGGTCAAGGTCAAAGTCTCTGGTATCAGAGGGCATAAATCCAAATCACAGTTCTACCATTTCCTGAGAACATGGCCTCAGTAAAGTTACTTATACCCTCTGGTCCTCAGGTTGCTCAGCTACAAGAGGGATGATAGTATTTACCTATCTAGTTTACTATAAGGATGAGTTAAATATATATGCACATCATAGGTGCCCAACACATAATTAGTGCTCAGCAAGTATTATTATGGTTGTGGTGGTGAATAACAAATATAACGGGCCTGGATACTGTCAGCAGAGGGAACATGCACATCCTTCTTCAAGTCTTGAGATGTGTCTTTCCAGGTACTGCATTACCTAACTCATATTCCAGTAATGTCACAGCACTCATGAGTATGGCATACAAATTACCATAAATCATGTGAACGCACATGTCTGTAATATACATATCACACAGTAATACACACTGAAAACTGCGTTAAGTTTTCTAACTTCAGAGTTCAGCTTTTTCAGCATATGAGTTACAGAAATGTACATTTCTCATAACCAACTTGACAATGTATGCTAAAATATTAGACTTCCTCTAGGAGTCTATCTTAAGAAAAAAATCTAAAATGCAGATAAAAACGAAGATTTATGTATCCAGTTATGTGTCAGAACATGTTTAAAACAGTGAAACACTGTAAAACAATCTAAATCTCTAAAAATAGAGGAATAGTTAAGTAAATTATGGAACACTGTAATATACTATTATGCAAACATTAAAATTATGGTTGCAAAACATTTTGAATAACATAAAAAAGGTTTAGTCAAACATTACATGAAAATAGAAAACAAAATTCTTTATACACAAGTATCTCAATTATATAAAAATGCATAGGTAAAAAAATGTACAGGTATGCAAATGCCAAAACTTAACAAGGATTTTGAATGGGATTTAGATGGTTGGTATTTTTAACAGTATTCTTCATTCTACAAACTTTGGGGAAAGTATTTTCATTAGTGAAATTATTACACAAAATTTAAATATACAGAAAAAAGAAAAACTCAGGAAACTCACTATTTCTTCCTTGCTGACAACATAAAAATCTTATGAATCATCTCAATGTTCAGGTCTTAGGTAACTCAGATGCGTTTAGAGAGGATACCAAAGCAAACTACCAAAGTTTCTTTTTTTAAATTTCAAACTATTAAGAGAGGTACAAATGTCTTTGCTCCATGGATGCCTTATATAATGCTGATGTCAGGACTTTTAGTGAGTCCATCATCAGAATAGCATTTGTTATATTCAGTAGGCAAATTTTACTCCCCACCCTCTCTGAGTCTCCCCCTCCTTGGTTTCTAATGTTCTTTATGTCCCATTGTGCCATGTGTGCCATCGTTTAGCGCCTAATTATCAGTGAGTACATGGGGTCTTTCTTTTTCCATTCCTGGGATACTTCACTTAGGATAATGGTCTCCAGTTCCATCCAAGTTGCTGCAAAAGACATCATTTCATTCCTTTTTATGGCTCAGTAGTACTCTATGGTATTTATAGAATAACTTTTCTTCATCCACTTGTGAACTGATGGGCACTTAGGTTGATCCCACTGTGAATTGTGCTGCAATAAAAATTTGAGCACAGGTTTCTTTCTGATAAAATGATTTATTTTCCTTCGGGTAGATACCAAATAGTGAGATTGCTGTATTGAATGGTATGTCTACATTTAGTTCTTTGAGGAGTCTCCATACAGTTTTCCACAAGGGATATACTAATTTGCAGTCCCACCAATGGGGTATAAGCTTTCATGCCTTCATTTCTCTCTACATCCACACTAGTACTCAATGTTTTTTGATGTTTTTTTTGTTTCTTTGTTTTTTTCAGAGTCTCAAGCTATTGCCCTAGGTACAGTGCTATGGTGTCATAGCTCACAACAACCTCCAACTCTTGGGTTGAAGCAATCCTCTTGCCCCAGTTTTTCTATTTTTAGTAGAGATGGGGTCTTGCTTTTACTCAGGCTAGTCTTGAACTTGTGAGCTCAAGTATCCACCCACTTCTGCCTCCCGGAGTGCTAGGACTATAGGCGTGAGTCACCACACCTGGCCTATTTAAATAATGGCCATTCTGGCAGCGGTAAGGTGACATCTTAATGGGTATCTGCTTGTTTGGGGTGTGGGGAGTTCTTGCTCTCATTTTATTTATTTTTATTTTTATTTTAGATTAATATGAAGATACAAATGGTTAGGTTACACTGTTTGCATTTCTCAGGCAAAATCCAAGTTGTAGTTGAGTCCTTGACCCATCGGGTGTGCTGTGTACCCTTACATTGTGCCCATTAGGTTAGAGCAAAGCAATCCCCCTCCCTGTTCCCATCGCCCCTCTCTCACCTCCCCCCACTTGAATTTAATTGTGTTTTTCTTTCCTGTGGGCATCTAGTTGTTTTTCTGTTGATTTCATATTACCATTGACTACATTGGATATTTGCTTTCCATTCTTATGATACTTTACTGAGAAAAATGTTTTTCAATTCAATCTAGGTTAATACAAAAGATGTAAAGTTACCATCATTTTATGGCTAAATAGTATTCCATGGTATACATATACACTTTGTTAATCCATTCATGTGTTGATCGATAAGATTGAGTTGGATTGATTCTACATCTTGGTGATTGTGAATTGAGCTGCAATAAACATTCTAGTGCAAATGTCCTTATGGTAAAGTGATTTTTTATTCTTCTGAGTATATACTTAATAATGGGATTGAGGGGTCAAATGTAAGGTCTGCTTTCGGCTCTTTGAGGATTATTCATGCTTCCCTGATGGCTAGTGACACTGAGCATTTTTGATGTGTTAATTCGACATATGTGTATCTTCTTTTGAAAAATTTCTCATGTCTTTTGCCCACTTTTTAATGGGATTTTTTGTTTTTATCTTGATGATTTGCTTAAGTTTTTTGTAGATTCTGTACACTAGTCTTTATCAGATATAGAACTTGTGAATGTTTTCTCCCATTGGGTAGGTGGTCTGCTTACTCTATTGGTTACTTCCTTTGCTGGGAAGAACTTTTAATTTAATCAAGTCTTATTTATTTATTTATTTATTTATTTATTTATTGCTTAATTTTCCTTTGGGGTATTAGTCATAAATTCTTTGCCTAGGTCAATGTCTAGAAGAGATTTCCCTAGGTTTTTAAATAAAATTTTTATAGCTTCATGCTTTAAATAAGAATGAAACAGGATCTCTATCTCTCACCATATATGAAAGCATCAAAGTTTCAAAGTAAATAAAATTAGGTCCAATTCTATTTTCTTCAGTTTGCACTGTCATAACCCCTCATCCCCAACCATATCTTTACAGCAGCACATATTAAGGAATAACATGGAATAATGTTAAGAAGCCACATCACTTCCTCTATTCTCTGCCCACTATTACAAGAGGTCTAGTGTCCCTAGGATTACTCTGCATTTTCAAAATGTTGATGTCTGACCTTTATCTGAGTATAGTAGCCAGTAAAGCCTGGTGCCTGATGGCCACCCACCAGGTAAGACTCAACAACACCAGGCAGCACACCTAATCCCAATATTGTAGAATTACAAGTGATCCCAGGAATTTAAACCTCAGAGAAGGCAGTTGCCATCTGATGGCAGGTCACTAGGAACAGAGCCATGACATACAGCTGCCATGACTCTGGGAGATGCCTAAAGTTTTGCCATTCCAGCAGTTTTTGTGTTCATCTCTTCCTCCAATTGGTGAGCCATCCCAGTATCCTTCTAACAAATCCTACATCATGCTTACTATAGCAATGTTACTTGCATCTAAAAACCCACTTATGAAAGAAAGACTTCTAAAGTTCCCTCAAAACCACTTCTAGTCTGGGGGCTCTCTGATCCTCCTGGGAGACTAGACTTCTGACTGCCAGCTTGCCCTCATAAGGTTTATCTCAGCACCTATGACACTCTCTGGTAGTACCACTCTCTAACATCAGTGTTAATTGCCCAATTAAATGGACCTGATGCTGACAGAATGGGAGCTAATTATTAGATGCCAGACGCGCCCAATTATTAACCTTTATGGTTGTCATTTATAGAGATAAGCGTGCACCTATCAATTATCACATGAATGACCATGCTCGTCACTCGGAGCCAGCTCTAAGGAAAGCATGTGGATGGAAAGTGGTATGCTGGGGATGAGGGTATCCAAAACAAGTTTGCACAGATGTTTTAGAAGCAAAGATAGCCATGACATCTCTAAGATCTGTGGCACATGAGAATCAACAGGGGAGCTCTTTAAATCTATAAGCTCCCGTATCTTGACCCCAGACATTGATTCAGTAGGTTTGAAATTAGGCTCAAGAAACTGACTTTTCTTAAATTTCCCAGGCAATTCTCATAATCTATCTGAATTGAAAATCTCTTAGATAAATATCCAAGGAATATTTAGGGATTAAATATTAACAATATTTAATTAATATTAATATTAATATTTAGGGATGAAATATAATAACAATATATTTCATCCCTAAATATTAATAACATTAATATTAATATTAATCCCATTCCTAATCCCCAAGGTAATCCTTTAGTGACAGATCTCTGAGGAAATATGAATAGTTATCAATCTAGAAAGACCACGGAAGTATGGTTACTAGTATGCCAGCGAGGACAAGGGTCTTATGAGAATTGAAAGCCCTAGATTTGGGTCACAGATTTGAAATCACTGCCCACCAACCCACTAGGGACCCTCAGGCATCCATCTGTGAAATGGAGTGTTCAATTACACTGACCTCACATTCCTCCTCAAAATATGAGAAGTGGCACACATTCATGTAGACAATGTCTAAAAATCATATAAAGTGATCCATAGGATTCATAGCAGTGAACGAGGGAATCTCTTCAAAGATAAATAATATGTTTTATAAGACTTGACTTCAGCTTTAACTTGGACATGAAACATTTGGAAGCAAAGGCAAGATATCAAATGCTTTCTCTGTAAGTTCTACCATTCCTGTAAAGAAACTTCACAGACAGAGAGGAAAAGCCTTTCTACCAGTTTATTTCTCCCTAAGTAATATCTGGGGCAGTGGTCTTTGGTCTAGGGAAGCTGCCAGAAGCCTCCTAATATTTATAGTCTATGTCCAATAAAGTAATTGGCCACCAAATGATGAGAAGTAACGATGAAAGTTTGACTACCTACTCTTTATAGTTATTATATACAAGTAGGAATGGGGTACGTAAAATCCACTCTCCTATAAACTTGAAAACAGATAGGCTCTATGTGAATTAAAATGTTTCCTTTTTTTTTTTTCTTGGCTTCAAACCACATTCCAAGGTCCCACCTATCATAGTTTTATACACATAGACATCTGGCAGGGAAATAAATTAAGGTCTGCCTTGGAGAGTAGGGAAATGTATCCATTTATAAATGTTATTTTAGCAGAGACTGTCTGAACCTGTTCACTTATTAGCGTCATTAGAGGACTAACGAGTCCACTGCCAAGAAAAGGAGAGGGAGCTCAGGCTGTGGAAAAGGACGGGAGGCATTTCACACCCTCTCTCCAAATGGTGGGGTCATTTACAATTGTGATAAAATGGCACCGCATTTGGAGGAAAGAAAAAACGACATAAAATAACAATCAACAGACACAATCCGTACAAAAGTCTTACATTCTCTCAACCACTGGACAAAAAGTCAAGATTTATTCATGTTGTGGTCCTTCCTAGTGGAAGAAAAAAATTAGGCCATAAAAAGAATTCCTCTTTCTCATAATAAATAGGAGAACATTAAATCTGTACTCCAGATCTGCTTCTCTTGTTTTCTCGTTTCTCCATTCTCTAGCAAAGTAAGATGTCTGACACCCCAATATTTAGAGCAACCTCATTTCTCATTATAGTTTATTTTTCTTTTCAGAATAAAGACTTTCATAGAATGCATGATGTTTAATGAATTTAAACTAAGTAGTTTGGACAGGTGTTCTGGCTCATGCCTGCCAACTGGATAATATCTGTCAGTGAACAGCAAGTTAGCAGAGGATGTGATTTTTATCGACACTTGAATTGCAACTTCCCCACCAGATGTTTTTAAGGAGAGTGGCTGTGCTCTGGATCAGGGTTGTTAGCTCAGAAAAGGTACCTATTGGGCATCATAAATCCTGTGTGCTTCTGATTTGACTTCCCAGGCTGGGAGAGACTATGGACTCCCAGGAGAAAGAGATCTGTGAAATCATTTCATATAATATCTTTATTTATAAGAAACCAGAAGGATAGATGCATAAGCTAATTAATTAATAATAGAAATGGACCCAGGACCCAAGTTTCCTCTAAGCTCAGTGGTCCCCAATCCTATCGGAGGTCAGAATCAACCAGAGAGCTGTCAACATTATAAATTTCTGAGTAGCACCTAGCCTTACTAATTAGAGTCTTCTGGGGGAGTGCTCAGAAATCTAGAATTTTTACATTTTCCACAAGTAATTCTGAAGATACAGCAAGTCTGATAAACAAGTAAGACCCCCACTCTGACTTCCACATTAGTTAACTGGGAGGTAACAAAACTCTTGTTAAAAGGGCTTAGATCTCCCAAAAGCTGTATGACCAAACAAAAAAAAAAAAAAAAAAAAAAAACAGTAAAGAATGAGTTAACACACACTATGCTGAGGAAATTGAAAATCAGATTGTACTTTGCATCCTGTACCCAGAGTCAGCATCAGCTACTGCAATGTCATCACCATCACCTGGTATATAAAAACCAGGAAATACATTAACCTTCACCTTTCAACAAACACAGATGAGTACATAAACTCATAAAGGAGAAGATGTAGGATTATTCTCAAGCAGAAATGAATCGTTTCCAGGCATTATGTGCCTAGAAGTCTAGATGTGTTCTGCACCTCACCCTCCTGAAGACAGCATCACAGTTGTCCTCTGGAGCCTGGTTAGAGCTGCTGGGCTAAGAGCATGGAGGTCTATGAACAAATAATCATCGTTTTATTAAGTACTGACAAGAGTGTCAAGATTTTGCATTCCATGCATCATCTCACTAAATCCTCATAAACCTCTAGAGAGGGGCCTTTCATCACTTTATTATATGGATTAGTAAACTGAGGCCCAGACAGATTCAAGCACTGCTCCAGGAGGTGCAGTCAGTCAGCTGTTGAGCTGCATTCCCACGCAGGCAACTGACTCCAGGACTCGCCTTCTGCATTATACACGTGCAGCCCCGTCTGTCACCAGGTGTCTCAGAACTATGGCAACCATTAGTATATGAAATATCTTTCCCCTTAAGAGGCTCACATCCTCATGGAGAAATAGGAAGTGCATTAAAAAGCAAAACAAAATAAATGTGCCATATTGATCTCTTCTCTGATTCATTCCAAAAGTTGTTTTGCATTTTTTTATGGAATGAGGCAGAGTGATAATAATAAAAATGTAAGTATTTCTAAAGCAGGGCTGCTCCTCGTAGGATGCATTCCACTTCACATATATCCCTGCATATGCCTGCTGTCATGTTTCCAGGGTGCATCAATCTGATCTTCCAAATGAACTAAACATTCCTTGAGTAATCATCACATACTCTGCATCTCCCCACAATGAGCACAGGGCTGCTTACATATGGATCCTCAATTAATATATATTTCATTGAACGCTCGTGACCCATTCAGGAGTTTCCACCAGATTTATTACTCCTGAAGGCAAATAGGAGAAGGCCCTTGTTCTAGAGGGGAGATTTTACAGCCTAAATCAGTCCAGCCTTTGGGACCTCACACATGAAGAAACTAGCGGATGGAATGGAAAGCTTTTAATTAACAGCCTAGCCAAAAAATGTCATTCCAATCTCCAGTTCTGTTTCCACTAACTCACTCAGATTCAGCAGGAATTCCACTAAGGAATTGGGGTGAGCAGCTGTAGAGGGAGGGAAGCACATAAATAAATCACGAGTGTCATTAAAATTTGTAAACTAATAACTTCTGGGAAGTCTTAGCAATTATTATCAGGGTTTTCTTGGCAAACAAAAAATTAATAAATGCAAAAGGTCTCCATTTTCTATCTTAAAAAAAAGCAGCATCCCTAAGAAAGGTCACTGACAGGACAATTAGAGAAGAAATAAGTGGTCCAGATAACAGCTTGTGAAGCAGATAAAAAAGTAATAGGATTCCTGAGTGACAGAAGACTGAGACAACTCAATATAAGGACAGGGCTGGGGTAAGAAAAGGCTGGTGCTGACATTGGGTTGGGGCTGCTGGAAACTTTTCTCTTGTCTCTAAACCCTTCCTCTAAATCCTTACTAAGGTAGCTGGGCTAGGCATTGCAGATCACAGACAACTGAGGTACACAGACCTTGCCCTTGAGAGGCTCATGAATGCAGTGTGAGCAACAGAGAGGCCTCAAACCCAGGGTGGAGGGACAGCAGGATGTAGTTGGGGTTTAGCACACTGCATAAATACCTTAATCAGGAACCCTCTGGTCTGAAACCCCTGTGATCTACAGTCCTGAGGCCGGGCATGCTGAAAGAATGGCCCTGCAGTCTGGTTGCTTGTCTAAAAGCACAGTGTCTCTCCTGTGCTGTGAGGCTCAGGAAACAAAGCCAGAGAGGACAGAGAGATGAATAACCAAGATCCAACCAGTAAAGGGGACCAATCCTTCTAAAAGGTTTCCTTTTTCCTCTTATGTCTAGACAACCACAAGTTCATTTATCTCTGTGAGGACCTCAATTCAGTCACCAGAGGAAAGCTACCATGGAGATCTCACACCTGCAGAGACCTTACACCTATGAAGACTTCACACCCGCAGAGATTTCTCACCTGTGGAGATCTCACACCTGCAGAAATCTCATACCTGTAGAGACCTCACACCTATGGAGACCTCCCACCAGAGGAAAGCTGCCATGAAGACCTCACACCTACGGAGACCTCACACCTGCGGAGCTCTCACACATTCAGAGACCTCACCCTATAGAAACCTCACACCTGCAGAGACCTTACATGTATGGAGACCTCACACCTATGGAGAACTCACACCTACCAAGATCTCACACCTATAGAGAACCTCATACCTATAGAGATCTCACACCTCTGGAGATCTCACACCTATGGAGACCTCACATCTATAGAGACCTCACATCTATGGAGACCTCACACCTGCAGAGACCTCACATCTATGGAGACCTCACACCTATGAAAATCTCACACCTGTGGAGACCTCACACCTGCAGTTCCTCTGCTACTATGTTTTGATCTGAAGCTGACCAGTCAGGGACCTTCCTTTGCTGGAAAGTAATGTTTGGGATGGACTGATAGAAATTGGACATTGTTTGCTAGCTCATATCCCTCCAGAAAGGAATACTTTAAACCTTCTTGAGACAGAGAGTAAATAGTAATGTGTTTGTCTATTAGTCTAAGAGCTCATGTTGAAGACATATAGAACTGAGCCTACAAAGTGTTTTACCAATCAGAAACATAAATCCTGGCCATGACTTATGTCCAAAACCAAAACCTTAACAACTTCAAGCAGTGGCTCAATTCACCTTCTCCAGGGTTTCTACTTCCAGAGAAAAGCAACATTCTTCCTTGCTAATCTAGGATCATTATTACCACCAAATGAGTCAGAAATGCACACACTCATACATGCAGAGTGGCAAAAAGATGGCACCAAGGCAAGTACCACACACAGACCTCATGGAAATGAGCAAGAGTGTATCTCTTTCTGAGTCCACAGTGCCTGCAAGTGCCTGGAAATGACCTATTTTTGGTGAGAATGGAGGAGAAAGGTTCTGTCTAGATGTGGTTTCCATTTTGAAGGGTGGACTTGTGATACTGGAAATGGAGTGTCAGATCCAGGGAGCAAGGGAGTATTCCTAAACTCAGTCTATCACCCAGGTTACTCAGGGAAGGCCGTAGGTCTAAAAAAAGTTAGTCCCCACCACATTCATTCTCTAAACTTGAAAAACTATTATGTGACATGTTCTTCGGCCAAGGGATCCAAGAGATGGTTATGCTAAATGACAAATTTATATTGCCATCTTGGTGTTGGTGAAGAAAGAACTTTGGTCATCATCTGCGTAATAGCACCACAGAGCTACAAAAAGAATGTCACAAGAGTGCCAGATACCACTGCATGACTTAACAGTTTTAAACAGTCTTCTGTCTATTTAGAAGTCGATGGCCTCTGAATTATTAATGCAATGGGGCAAATAATTATATTCCACTATAACCTGGCAGGAGGTGTCATCTTGTCATGACAGCTGCTGCCCCAGGCTTCTCCATTGTACAAAACATTGAAGAAGAATCACCAAATTCAATTTCACCTTGGTTAAGCATGTTGGGCCAAATCATGAATTTGAAAGCATGCATGTTTTATTCAGTTTCTTTTCTCTGCACACTATATTAGGAAGGGAAATCATACTGCTCCAGGCTCTAACTGTAAAAGACATCATCATTATCAGAACAGGGAAAGAAGGCAGGAGATTCAGATCTTCAGGGGATGAGTCGGGGAGATAGTAAGAAGTTAGAAGGCTCCCTGCCAGGCCCCTGCAAGCTGGGAAAGCCCCACAGAGCTTAGGAGCAGTCCCTTCCATCAGTCACACTTTATCCAGGGGTTTATAAGCCAGGCTTTATCAGTTCCATAAACCCCTGAAACCTAAAACAAAAATACATTCATAGATGAGATTGATCCAGAGGGAAAGCCCATAATATCCACCAGCTTTTCTAATCCTCCAAAGGTCCGCCATATAGGACCTGTTATCTGTAAACTACACTCTGAGTAACTCCCTTTGCTTAGGCCCTTCTGTGACCCATGCATGTCCCCACAGTCTCCCCACCCTGACCCAGCCCTCAGCTGTCCCCTCTGCCTCCAGCTTGGCTCCCTTCTCTCCTGAAGACCAGACTTTTCTGAACTTTTCCCTGCAGTAAGGACATTTTTCCACTTTTCATAAGCCAAACTGCATTCCTCCCATCATTCCAGCACACATCTCAGAGAATATTTTTTATTAAATAATGTCTTTGACTAGGTAAAAGTTGATATTCTAATTCCCCCCAACAGGCACAAGGGACAACATTCTAAATAGCTCTCTGCTTCCCTTCCTAAACTCCAGACTTCATCCTCAGAGAGCTCTGCTAATTTCTAGAGAGCACCGAACACACACACTGGGTGCCCTACACACAGACCTTTGCAGTGATGGCTCCTTAAACACAAAGTCAATAATGAAAGAAAAACTCTACACAAACACACAGGGTTGTAATAATCATTAATAATTACAATTAAGTAAGCAGTTCCTACATGTGAGCCACTGCCTAAGTGTTTTTACATTTATTTTATTTAATCCTTACAACCCATTCATTAATTTATTCATTAAGCAAACATTTATTAAGCACCTCTTGTGTGCTAAATACTCTTCTAGGTGCTGAGAATACAGCTCTGAATTAAAGTGAAAAAATATATATTTCCTCTCGATACAATCTTAGATGTTAGTGGGTGTTGGTAGACAATAAATAAATGAATAAGTAAATATTTAGCATGCCAGGCAGTGGGAAGCACTGAGAAGGGAAATGCAACCAAGGGATGAAATATCAAATCTTGAGAAAGGCCTCACAGATTAGGTGTAACCTGTGAGCAAAGAAGGGAAGGAAATGAGGAAGCCACTACGGGTACACCCCTGGGGCTGTAAGAGGAAGGACCAGCTGAGGGTAAATTCTACTTGGAAATCTGTGGTTGGTGTGTTTGAGGAACAAGAACAAAATGTGGCTACAGCAAAGGTACATTCTGTGCTACTCTCAGGGAAAATGATAGGGAATTGGATTAAATGGTGGAACCCCTAAAAAGACATGTCTACAGCCTAACCCCAAAATCTATAATGGAAGCTAATTTGGACCAAAGGGTCTTTGCAGATGCCATTATGTTAAGGGTCTCAAGATGAGGTCATCCTGGTTTATCCAGATGGACCCTAGAGCCTCCAGAGGAAGTGGGACCTGGAGATACCTTGATTTCAAACTACTGGACTTCAGAATTGAAAGACAATACACTTCTGCTGTTTTAAGCCATCAGCTCTAGGAAATTAAAACAGAGAGGTTAAGTAAAAGTGCCCCAAGTTACAGAGCTCATTGGTGGGCAAACTTGGACTTGAATCCTGGCAACTGTACATCAGGGTACCGTTAGAGACACCAGGCTGTGTACTGCATGGCAGTGAATGCACTGGCCACTGCTGTTGTGGGACACACCCTTTATTTAACTCACTGGCCTAGGTTTCTGGGCTTGCCTGGCCTGCTCCTAGAAACAGCCAAGATTTTTCTGAAACATGAGATGCCAGGCATAGCTGTTTTCCAATATAAGAACGAAATTTTCTCCCTTGTTTCATGATTTGACCAAGCAGACAGCAAAGGAGTGAGGCTTAAAGTATCATACAGCATAAACTATGCTTGGACTTGAAGGAAGGTTTCTGAGGCTCTAATTCCCTAGGAAGTAATGCCTGAGTGGAAATAGTCACGCTTTGATCTGACAGAGACACCCTGGTTACTTATACCTCTGCCAATTTTCACTGAGCAGCAAAATTAGGTTTTAGACATCTTGTGCAAGGAGAGGCAGGCCTCGGTTGATAGGACCAATTAACCTCTAAATATTTAATAGATGCTTTGACTGCTCTCTCTTCCCTAGAGACAAGATCTGGCTAGTTGACTGCAGGCAGAGAGGTCAGGAGAAGAAGCATCACACACCCTGGAACCCGTCTGCCCCAAAACCCCTGGAAACCTTCAGGACAGGGCTCTTAGAGTATGACACAGCCAGATGAAAGGCTATCATAGCCTCCTCCCCAATGTTCACATGTGACAAGGTAAATGAGATAAAATGCACAACCCCTAATATCTCATGGACATAAGCACAGAGGTGGATCAACTTCCTATTGCCCTGTGTGACTGCACATCTGAGCAGATATACCTGGGTGTGTGTACATGTGAGCAGCCACCTGTAAAGGTGTGCACATGGGCGTTCCCTGTGCAGAGAAACTCTCAGCTTCATGGCTTTATTAAAGTCCTTTCTGACTCAACTTGCCCACTTCCGTGTCCCATGTGCTCCGGCACTGCCATCAGAGATGACTCATCCACTAGGCACAGGAGGTGCAGAGCCTAGACTCACACCTGAAGTATTTTAATTTCTTTTAAGATCAAAAGAAAAAATAAACTTTTAGACTTAAAAAAAAAGGTGTTTTAATATATGATATTAATGTATTTGTCTTTCTACTAAGGCAGTGGTAAAATAAACCTTTTTAAATATTATTTGTGGGAAAGGGGGCCCAGAAAGGCAGGAGTGTCTGGGGCTTGCGAAAGTCATCATGTGGACTTGAATCTGTATTTGCACCCACGTGTATCTGTTCCCATAGGCAATGGCTTCTCAAAAACACAGCATCATACAGAAGCAAGGGTCTTCTAGATGCAAAGACCTGGACACAGTGGTTGGGCCAAGACTCATACCCAAGGCAAGAATCTCTCCCTCATCAAGGATCTCCAGTGATTTTAGACATGCTCATCTAATCTCTCTAGCCAGACCTCACCTTCTTCAAGTAGAATGAGACACTGCAGGAACTCAGAAGCAACAAGAGCATCAAGGTGGGTGTGTGACGAAGGAGATAAGCAGAGCATAGATGAATTCAAAGGTGGGGCCGTTGGTTCCACCTGGGGCTTTTGAGCAGGCATCCAGGAGGCAGGTGCTCCTTCCAAACCATGCTTCCCAACTGTTAGGTCTGCACTTCTCACATGAGCCCAGTCAGAGCAGCTCTTAAGAATCCTTAATCTACTTACCTCCAGAGTGAACTCTCAGTGACGCTCCCTAGGTTGAAGTCATACAGCTTGGTCAGGATAAGTATGACCTGCAAGGGATTGGGGATGAGGACAAAAGAGGGAAACAAAGGGGAAAGAAAAAGGAAGCTTACTTTAGTTTGTGTAATAATATACAATGCATCTCATATCACCCAGAGGAGGGCTTAGTATTTATCCGTTGAGTTAAGGGGTATTATAGGATCAAGCGAGGAGGGGAAAGTTATTAATTTAATGCATGCCTGTAACTGGTAACATTTATTTTAATCCTGACAGGGATTTGCACTTGAAATAAAACATGCCAACAGGAATTAATTGGGTATCAACAGTTGTTTCCCCACATCTGTCCTCCTCCGAGGTCAGACATGGGCCAGATGGCTTTGTTCACCACCAAGTCCACCCAGAGGTCAGATGATGGGTTTGCTCTTGATTTTGATACAGAGATAACTCTGATTCACAGAATTGGATCAAAAAGGGTAATAAGAACCTGGGCCTGATTCTTTCTGTCTACAAAAGAAGTTCAAAAAGATTTTTGTTTCCACAAATAGGGCCTTTAACAGGCATAAATACCTAAAACACAGGCAGGTCCATCCCCTAACATCCCTATATTCCACCTGCCATGGATCATGCTGTATCTGCCCCCACTGTGGAGTGAACAGATCACTGCACTGCACCGGACTCCAGGACCAATCTTTTTTTTGGGGGGGGGGGGGCCAGGGCTGGGTTTGAACCCGCCACCTCTGGCATATAGGGCCGGCGCCCTACTCTGTTGAGCCACAGGCACCGCCCAGGACCAATCTTTTGACTCCAGTGAAATTTAAGTAAACAAGAAGGAAGTTGTACTTGTGATAGAGATGAAGTGGCCTATAATACAGTTAGTGGTTTTCTGACTGGTCTTGGGATGGCTTTTATGCATCTCCAGCTGGAGACCTGGGTATCAGACATTGCCCTGCCTTCCCTCATTCATCTGGACAGTGGCTTAGGCACAACTCCACATCTACAAGGATGTTAAGCGCATGCACCTGAATCGATTTTAATCAAAATGCAGGTGCATAATATACATCGCCTGCCTGCATGCGTGATAATCCAGTTACACATAATTGTGTTTATCTAAATTTAATGCACAACTCATTTCACTTTTCTGAGCTCCTTCCCATTCCACAATTTAACTTCCTCCAGTTCATTTTCACAGCAACCATTAAACGCTCCAAGATAATGAATTTCTGCTACTGAGATGGGACTTTCCTAATCTAGGTACCCATTTAAGATTAAAGAAGAATAATCAGCCATTACACTGAACATTTTTATGGCACTTAACTAACAACAAAATGCCCACTGTAAAATTTATTCTCATCCAGCTCTCCATGGGGTCAATCAGCCCCATTTCCATTTCTTCTAATGTAAACTAAGAAAAAAATTAAAGACAAGAGATATGACCCCATTATCAGTCAAAAGAGTCCATGGCCCTTACTCTGTGAGGCCCTTACCACAGGGCTCATAGGTTTCCTCTCAAAATTTGTCCTGTGATGAGGAATAGCAGTTTGGCAAGAAACCTCATCAATAGCATGTATGTTTATAGAACAGTAGGATCTGCCAAACTCTCTGTCCTGTTACCATAATACAACACCAGAGAATGTGTATCACCAGCACACATCAGTGGCATGCCTATTTGCAGAACAGTAGAAAACATCAATGGCTAATGATCAAATTGCTATGTGTAGAACAGTAGAGGCCACCAAGCTACCTATCTTATAAACACAGCACAACAGCAAGGACTGAGTAAACTATGCAATGAATTGGCTCCCATGGTCACTCAGTGGTCCTTGTCTCTTTCCTTTATGGCTATTTTCTTCATTTATTGATTCCAAGGACTTGTCCATACCCCTCCCAACCAAATGTCCAGCAATGTGCCAGATCATTTGTGTTTATTAAATATATAGAGTACACCCAAAGAGACACCCACAGATACACACTCACACATTCAGCAGTCTTCTCCCTCCCTTCATCTGACCTTCTTTTATTGGCAAAGTCATTTTCAAGGTCACCATGTAAAAGCATGGAACTCTACATGCAGGCCATCCCAAATTCTGGAAAAACAAGCTCAAAACTAAGATTTACTAAAAACTGAATCAGAATAAACATGTAGGGCTCTTCACAAACTAGTCATACCACTTTTTTTTTTTTTTTTTTTGCAGTTTTTGGCCAGGGCTGGGTTTGAACCCATCACCTCCAGTATATGGGACTGGCGCCCTACTCCTTTGAGCCACAGGAGCTGCCCCATACCACTTTATTTTTTCCCAGCATCAAACCTACAGGGACGTAGCTACAAAAAGTGCAGCATTCATATAAAGAGAAGAAAGAAATGTTGCTGATAAGAGTTCTACTTCATTAGCACATCTCCTAACCACTGGGTCTGGAAAATCCTTTTCCTTCCAAACCTTGGGATGTGTTCCTTCTTTCTCTCCTTCCCTCCATTTTTCCCTTCCTTCCTTCATTTTGTCCTCTACCGAATGACTATGATAGTTTGGCCACTGAGCTACACATTGAAGATACAGGAATAAAATATCCAAATTCTTCCTTGAAGGAGCTCACAGTTCATTGGAGAAGAAAACCACACACACACACATTATCAGGCAATTCCCTACAGAAGCTGGAGATTTTAAGTTCCCATATCCAGAGAGAGGATAAAGGTCAGGGAAGGCTTCGTGAAGGTGAAACCCACACTAATACTTAAGAAGAGTAGAAACTAGTTAAAGGGGGATGAGGAGTCCCTATAGATAGAACAGGCACCATCAACAAAGACTCAGACATTCTGGAAGAATATTATTAAACTCATATTAATTTTTCTTTCTCCTAAGTAACTATCACAAGAATGTGCCTTTTGTACCGTCCACCACAGGGATTGTAAATGACTAAGGACCTTAGCTCTTATGCTCTGAAATCCATCACTACCTTTTCACCAAGTCCACACCTTCTAAGAGGTGTTCCCAACCAGTAACTATGTGCAACAGGGATGCTAAGGTAGACCCATTTCTGTGAGATAGGACTCCTCTGATGGGTGACATTGACTCTGAGATTCTGTAACAAAGGCTGTTTGCTGCTGAACTCCCTCAGTACTTCACTACAGTCTGAGATGCTCCTAGCCAACCTATCTTTCTTCTCTGTCTCCTTCACTGGGGGTGACAATGGGAGTGGGGGCAACTTGCATCTCAGCCCAGCTGTTGTCCCATTCTCAGTTCCTTTCCAATTTTCTTGGACATCTAACCTCATCTTCATGTCCGCTTCTTAGAGAATACAGGCTAACATATCCTTTAATACCTCCATGAACATTATTTCTCCCTTCATGGTAGATGGTTTCAATTTTACCTCCTAATTCATGCAGTTTCCTGGCTCCCTCTGCCAAAGGATAAAATCCAGACTCCTCAGACTGGCATTGACGGTACTCCACAGTCTGTTCCATGCATACTCTGCCAACCTTCTTTCCAGTTTTTAAAAACCATCCTCTGCTTTAAGCAATCTGAGTTTCTCAAGGTACTACAGGCAAGCCAGAACCATCCTTGCACCTCTGCTTTCTTCTGTCCTGTATTGCTGCAGTCTGCCTGGGTCCAGCTCTCACTACCATCTGCACTTTCCCACCTGTTATTCCAGAAACAGTATAAAGCCCACCTCCTTCAGGTGGCCGCCCAGGACAGTCTTTCTCCCAGCCACCAGCATTTTCTTTCCTCTGAGTCCCATTTTGCTTAAAACTGAGTCACATAAGGGACCATTTTAGTTAAATATTGTCTTGGTAGTTTCTGGATATTACATGTATTGCCTTCTCAACTAGATTCTGAATACCTTGAGGTAGGACTCATGTTCATACCTGTCTCCTTCCCAGACAGGCTAACATGGTGAAGTAGTGAATCAGACTTGAGAAGAAGGTGGTGTTAAGATAGTCCACTGCCCTCTTTTTTTATGGAAGAGGAAATGGAGGCCCAGAAAGGGGGTATAACTCAAGGTTAATTCCCAGCAATGTGTGACCTTGACCAAGTGCCCCAAGGTACTGCTCGTCTGCTCCATGAGTGGAGCTAGAACCTAACAGTCACTGGACAGATTTTCTAGCCCCACCCTCAGCAAGATTGACCTGGTGGATCCTGAGTATAATTCACAAATCTTGAGGTGACCGGAGGACCACACTTTAAGAAAGACACTCTCATACCGTGATTCCTCTCCCACCACCCATTCCACAAGACAAGACCTTGACCTAACAGAGTGCCCTTCCTTCACGTTGACTGTGACCTTAAAACAAAGTAGGCAGCAACACACATATGAAGAGGACCCCTCAGGAAGCCCACACCAGTGTTCCCCAGAGGAAAGGTCAAAACACTAAGAAATAGAGGCTGGACACTTCCTTCCCCTGGAGCTCAGCATAGAAGAAAATTAATAGAAATGTAAAGAGATGATAATATAACCTTTAAGGTGAAGACATTTCTATGCCAAGCAAACGAAACCAAGAACATGAGAAAGCCTGCCCAGCCTGGAGTCTCCCTCCACCCAAAGCTTTTCAAAGGCCACCAAGAAGGAGCAAATGACCAATGAAAAAAGCTGAAAGCAGAAACAGTGCATCCACCTAGGCGACCTACCCTACTCCCAGACTGCTGTGGGGGGAGGGCACTCAGATCAGAGGGAGGAGATGAGAGTGTGGCAGGCAGGATGGGGCAGGTCTGGGCTCAGCTCCACAGAGTGTGACTTGACACCATTGAGCAGATGCCCCCACCATGAGAATGAGCAGTCAAATTCAAAGAAGGAAAAACAGGGGCCCCCAGGGGTGTCCAAACTTTTGGTTTCTCTGCATCACACTGGAAGAAGATGAGTTGTCTTGGGCCATACATTAAACACATAAACACAGCAGCTCATCAAAGCTGGTGAGCAAAAAAAGAAAGAAAGAAAAGAAAAAAATCTATGCATAATTTTGTGATATCCACCTCCAAAAATAAGCAAAAATATCCTCACATAATCCACATGCAGTGCAGATTGGACACCCCTTTACTTTTCATTGAACCTCTACTATGTGCTTAATACAACACTCAGTGATTCTCAGTCCTCACAGAAAACCTTGGGGACAGAGAATGTATTGAGTATTGTCCCCATTTTACAGATAAGGGAACAGAGGCCCAAGGGTTAAGCAAGATGCCCCCATGGCACACAACCAGCAAGATGAAGAGGCAGCATTCCCAGTTGGGTCTGCCTGCCCCTGCCAGGCGCGTTCTGCTCTAATTATGGAGCTCCTGCACTGACATGCAAGGTGGTGGGCACGGCTTTGCCCTCATGGAGCTTATCATTCTCTGAAGTGCAAATATTTACTGAGCACCTCTGGCATGAATTAGAAAGACACCTGCTCAACTCAAGGTCTAGAGATGAAGGTAATTTTATTTTCTTTCTTCTTAGAAGAAGAAACTAGAACAGAGATCTGTAATGAGAAAGGAATTAGACAAATTGTTGGGAACCCCCAGCTTACCAAATAAGTTTTTCCAAATAAGTACATACCTTTTTTGGCCTAACTGGCTATAATCCTGGAAGGATTTTAGACAGTGGGAAAAGTGAAAATAAATTGGAATAATTTGTGAATAACTATAAGCTATATACACACATGCACACACATGGGTTAATAGAGAAGTCTGTCTATACATATGTGTATATTATATATAACTATAGCTGAAAAGTGTATTTATGAAATCATGTACATAGGCAGATATAATTTGATTTTAAATAGACATCTGACATCTTCTCTGAATAACACTGCTCATACATCTGTCATAGCTATTATCACACTGGGTGAATCTGACTTCTCCAGGTATGTTAGACTGTGACCTCTGTGAGGTCAGACATTAGGTGTCACTCAGCTCTGCATCCCCAGTCCCTAGCACAATGCCCAACACATGGGAGGTCCGGTGGAGGGACTGTGAGTGTCTGACAATAGAAGAAGGGATGAGATGACAACTGTGCAAGAGAATTACAGATAAGGTACTGTAAGAGTTGGAAGGAAGAAACAATTATGTCCAGAAAGCATGATCAACAAAATCTTCATGTAAAAGGGGTTATGTGAGCTGGGCCTTAGAGCATGGTAAGAATGTGGACACACTGATAGGGAGCTCTCTTGCTTAACAGCTTTCTCTCTCTCTCTCTCTTTAAATTGAATAGGTATAGATAGAAAAGAGCAGGGGAGGGGCACCATCCCAGTTAAAAGCAGCAAGAAGGCAAAGCAGTGGGCCATGTGGTGCGACACAAGGTAGACAGGAGCCACCCTGAGACACTGCACAGCTGTGCCACAGTGGGAAAGAAGGCACAAAGGACAACCTATAGAAGAGGAATGAGACAGAGGAATCGCCCTTGGTATGGTCAGTTATGAGTTGATAAGAAGATCTAAAAATAGACCTGTCATTCGATCCTATAATTCCCCTACTGGTATACATCCAGAAGACCAAAAATCACATTATAACAAAGATATTTTGTACCAGAATGTTTACTGCAGCCCAATTCATAATCGTTAAGTCATGCAAGAAGCCCAAGTGCCCATCGACCCACGAATGGATTAATAAATTGTGGTATATGTACACGATGGAATATAATGCAGCCTTAAAGAAAGATGGAGACTTTACCTCTTTCATGTATAAAGCAATACATAATTCCTTTCATAAACATTTTTTTCCTAGAGATAGAAAATGATTACTTCCTGGATTATTTTAAAATTTATATATTCCTAATTCCACAACCTTATTATATTCAAATTATATAAAAATAAAATTATAGGACCATTTTAGTCATGAACATACAAGCAAAAATTCTCTGAAATCATTAACTTATCAAAGAAAATAGTGCGTTAATAGTGTGTTTATCTCAGGTCTTCAATGATTTTTTACATTAGAGAAAAGCTATTATAATTTGCCATTTTCAAATGCTGAAAAAGATTTATGTGATTTCATCAACCACTGAAAATTATGATGTGTAATGTCTATTGATGAAAAACTCCTTACAAACTGTGAATACAGGCAGATTCCCTTAATTATGCAAAGGATATAACAAATATCTGAAATAACCTTTGATGGATCCTTTTTAAAATCAAGAATAATATGAGGATGTACATTTTTTGCATTTTTTGGGGGGGGGCCGGGGCTGGTTTGAACCAGCCACCTCTGGCCTATGGGGCCGGCGCCCTACTCCTTTGAGCCACAGGCGCCACTAGGATGTACATTTTTTGTTTCTACTCTTTCATAAACTACCAGGCTTGCTGAACAAGGCAAAAAAAATTTTTTAAAAGAGACAAAACTGTCATTTTTCTTGCATGATATGACTAAACCTAAAACAAAACAGGAAAATAGGGAAAACACAGTATCAGAGAATAGGGAGAAGTTCAGAAATTTTCTGGATACAAAATCAACATAAAGATAACAATAGCATTTTCTTTCATACCAGTATAAACTAAGTGGAAATAGCATGGGGAAAAAAAAGTATTTAAAAATCAACTTATAAGAAAGCATAATACTTGTGTGAAGAAGGTACAATAAAAGATGGAGGTCATCTGACTAAGGTGAGAAATTTTTCTTATTCTTGGATGAGACATTCTGATATAACAAATAAGCCTAACTATAATTCTTTATGGAGTAATGCAAAAAGCCAGTGTAATCTCAATCATGCTTTCTATTGCATTCATCTTATTTTTAAGAAACTAATAAAATTAATTTTTTAAAAAAATAACATTTTAAACTATTTTTAATGATGATGGAATATTAGGGACATTCTGATTATCAAGATAGTTAAAATATTGGGGATGACACCAAAGAGTTCTACTCAACAATTAGGAGAAATGGGAGATGTACACAGTACAAAAGGAATTGATTCGTTAGAAGAGTTAAGAAAGTAAGAAACAGAATAGATAATTTGATTGTTTTGTGAATTTTAAAAGAACACATACAAGCAAGTAATAGGTTATTCACTCGATATATAACTAGGTATTTATCAGTGTGGGTGGGAAAATGAGAATGAAAAATGGGAATAATAGCAAATAAACTATTTAGAGAAAATCTAAAAAGGAGCCTTGGGGAATTAAATGATTATAAAATTTCATTATAACAGTAACTTAACTCTCCATTTGAGGTCTAATGAAGTAAATTAAATCATCTGACATTAATCAAGTTTTCTTTGTGGCTGGTCTGTTTTTTCTTCATGACTACTTGTAAGAAGTCTTTGGTTTTCTGCAGTTTCACTATGACTCTATATGTGGATGTTTTTTTCTTGGTGTTGTTTAGTCTGAGTGGCATTCATTTTTGAACTTCATGAACCTAAGAATTGATGTCTTTTCAATGCTGATCTATACTTCTTTTCGATCATTTTTTCTCTTACAGTATTTCAAACTTAACATGTTCTAATTTTTCAGACTTTCCTTCATATTTCTTATATCTCTTTTGTATCTTCCATTTTTTTTCTTTTTTCTTTTCTATTTTATTTATTATTACATTTAAGGTATTTTCTCTTAAGATTGGGATAATTTTAGATTTACAGAAAAATTGCAAAGAGAATCCCTAAACTATACCCTTTATGGCATCATCCTTATTTTTTATGTCTTGTGTAATAATGTTACATTTGTCAAAACATTTGTGCATTGCAAATTATATTTGGATTTCACTAGCTTTACCATTAATATCCCTTGTCTCTTCTAGGATACAATCCAGGATACTGCATTGTGTTTAGGAAATATTTTCTTTCATGTTTAAATTTCTGTGCCACATATTGGTTTGATGGATTTATGAGTCAAAGATTAAGTTGTGGCCTCCCCTCTCTAAAAGATCTGGGAGGCAAACCCATATGTGCAGAAACATGATGCATACTGTCCTTAGATTATATAACAAATTAGAAGCAACATAAATGTTTGGCTCAAGATGATTTGAATAAATTATAGAACAGACATACACAATTGCCAGTGCCACACTGACATGATTACTGCAGTATGTGGTAAGTTATAAAATTAGGAACTGTTAGTCCTCCAACTCTGTTCTTTTTTCCCAAGATTGTTTTGTGTATTCTGAGTCTATGACTTTCTATATAAAATTTGTGAACATTTCTAATAATTTCTTTGCTAAATTTTTTGCAATATTTTTTATTTCAAATTAATATGAGGGTACAAATGTACCTTTTTACATGACAGGGTTATATTCTAACTAATTTACTCCCCTCCATATTCCAGTTCACAGATTCTGTGTTCCAATGTGTTCAATCAGGTGTTTAACCCAATTGTGACATTACTATTCCCCATTGTCATTAACTATTTTCAGACAAGTTTAGTCAAATGTGATAGTCTCTTACGCCATTATCAATTCATTTTTTTACCTTCTTAAAGATAGAAAAGTAATTTGGTTATATTGTGAACCTGATGATTCTAATATCTTCAGTATTGAGGGGTCTGATTCTCTGTTCTTTCTGCTGGATTATGCTCTTGGTTCTTGTGTTCTTTGCGTAGAGTTTTGATTTTGACTTCCTACCCTTGAAATATTATTGTAATTATTTGTGGCCTGAGAGATTAGTGTTTCCAACTTTTAAGAACCTCGAGTAAATCACAAACTGGGATCCTTTAAAACGAAATCCCTAGTTTAGGGTTTACTGTGATACGTGGGTAATAAGAATTCATTCCCTAAGTCCACATACTTATGAACTTGTGGTCAGATTTTTTTTGGAAACTGTTTTAAAATCCTACCTAAAATAAAGGCACATTGCTCAGTGTTATCCCTCTGTGGGGGGATGTTTCATCTTACCTGCTGAGAGAGTTGCCCTTTGGAAATCTGCCTGTATAGGGCTTTCCAGTCTGACTGCTCATCTTTCTCAGAGCATAGACTTCGCCTCCCGTCCATGGAAGCAGCCATTAAAATTGAGGTCACGTGCAGCCAGGTAGGACTGACGTCCCTAGCCCTCTGCTTCTTACATTGAGTTCATGCTGCTTCACCATTGCTGATGAAGTTTTCTGATTGCCACCAAGTCAAACACATTTATAATACAGACATACACACACTCACACTCACATATGTGTTCTACATTTATTTTGTTCAGGATTACTCTGGGGCATTTTTTCCTGAACATCCTATCAGCCTTATTGCTGGAAATAGAAACTTTCTTGAATTCCCTTTTCATGTGTTCTGTATTCACGTATTCATATATTCTGATTTCCCTTGAAGAACTATCCTTTTCACTTTTTCAACACTATAACCTTCCCTATTGTAGAATAGTCATCAAATGTATAATGGTATAAGTGTATTGATATAGATAAATGAATAACAGAAAAATATTTTCCAATGGAACTTGTATCATTTTTGATATAGAATACCTGAGAAAATATTCATGAAAGATCTTATACCTTGCTGGGATGAAGAACTTGATGGATATATTCTTCACTCACAAGTTTTCTATACTAAAGTTTTCAGGAATGACATTATAGCTAGTTATCTCTACCATTGTTATAAAAAAACCCCACTAAATACACTAATAAGTATTAGTGTTTTATTTATGGAAGAGAAAAAAAGCAGTTATAACTTAGCAATGATTGATGACTTGTTAAATTTCACTGTTTTTCATAGGATACATTATAATAGTAACCACATTAATGGCATACTTGCCAAAATGAATGAATTTGATAACACATAAACAGCTGAGTACTTACGGTTTTCCAATACAAGGTGAATGTACTATTTTCTTATCATTAAATACTTCTGATGGAAAAGTCTTTTTTGATAATTTGATTTATTAGCTTATAGCTAAAAATAGAAGTAGTACTTTATTTTTAAATTTTATTATAATGTAAACCTTGCTTCCTATTTCAGCTGTTCCTGAAACCTTGTAATTTTCTATAACAGACTCCTAAAACAGAATCCTAAAAACAAACTTAAGTTCAGGTTGACCAGGTAAATACTCTCCAACAACAGCCTTTGCATATAAACATAAGTCTCCTCAACGTTTTGGGTTATATAACTATACTCTACACCCCCTCATGGGAATGTGTGAGAGTGCTGGAGAAGTTCACAGAGGGAATTCTGGTGGCCCATTTAAATTGAGAGCATAAGTCAGTGTAAGAAGCACCATAGAGAAGCATTTCTGAGAGTCGAAGAAATGTTTTCTCTAGCCTTACAAAAATGGTAATTTTAAAATTTCTTTCTTTCTAAAGAATGCAGAGTGCACAGTGGGGACCATCTGGGTAGTCAAGATTGTGGGATCTTTGGCAAGTTACCCACAATTAAAATTATGGGCAGGGTGGTTTGGTACCACACAAATCTGGGTTGAAATGTCAATCCCTTCAACTTATACTCCTACATGAATTGGGCATATTATCATTCCTAAACCTCCTTTCTCATCTCCAGATTGAGCAGATAAGAAACTATTGTAAAAGGAGAGATGAAGTACTTAGCAGTGGGTGAGGCACATGCTAGATATCCAACTTCACAGGGGAGTTATGCTATGAGGAGCACGTGATATAAGCCAAACGAAAATGTTTTGAAAACCCTAAAGTGCTATACAAATGCATCACTGTTTTAATGAACATTGAGATGGCAGCTGATTATCTTTCTTGAAAATCACCTTTATACAAAATGTAATACATGAAACATATAATTATCTTTACTTAATTATTCAGAAATAAATAAAACATTTTAGTTTCTTCCAAGACTCATGATGAATCAGGAATTCTTTTTCTTATCTTCTCATATGTCTTGAAGTAATAGTTTATTATTATTCTAACCATCCATATTTATCAAATTTTTATTAGAAATTGCATACAGTTAATTCTATCGTAGGGATCTAGACAATAGATGTGTATTCAGGGGATATATTTTACTTGGGAAATGGAGAGTAAGGAAGCAGAAAACCATTCTAAAGGCAAATAAACATAAGGTCTAACGTGGATAGAAATGAGATGGAGAACCACAAAGGAAAGTGTAATCTCAACTCAGGCAATAGGGAAGGCTTCAGGGAAACTGCTGAACTTGAGCTAAGTCTTGCAATAAAAATCACATGTCATTCTGCATGGGAAATATTGGGGGCATGCCAGGCTGTGTTCTCAGCCTGAACTAAAGCATGGAGGTTTGAATGTGGGGTCTGCTTGGCCCAGACCAGAACTCAGACAGGGTTGGAGAGTACCATTTGTGAAAGGTGTAGTGACACTGGGAGGCTCAGTCATCACTGGCCTGGAATTTGCCACTCTTCCTTGGACTTGGCATTTATGTATGGTTAGCCTCTGCCCAAGTCACTTCTGGATAAGCTCTCCTTGTTTCCAGAATGTTCCATGACTATATTACAGGTCTATCTAATTCTGTGAAAACCGGTCATGAATCTCTCCATCCCACTTTGTCACAGCTACAACTACTGTGGGCTCTTTACAGTCTCCTGAATACCTAGGAAGTCTTAGAAGGTACCTTCAGTACCTTCAGTTCCAATACCTTCAGTATGGAAGGTACACAAATGTGAGAAATCCTTCTCAAGCAAAGGACAGATCTAATGTTCTGGGGATGAGGCCAATGGCCTTTGGTAGCATGAAGTAAAGGGTGGAAAGGAAAGCAGACCTCAAAATAAACTAGGTGTCCTCGTTTATATCAAAACTGGACTTGGCCATTCTTATTATTTCTCTCTCTGGGCAGAGAATGGAGTAGTTAAATTAGCAACAAGCTGGCAAATGGTGTTATACAGAGGTAAAAACACAAAAGAGCTGGGGTTAGAGTCCTAGAATCAGAAAATGTGAATTTATAGAATTTGCATTAGAATTTATACTAAAGATAAAGAACACACAGGAAAGAAGAGGCACCCTCTGCTGACTTTCATCACTCACTTAGAGCCACACTTTACACAATTTCCATAACTTCTATAACACTGTTTTAGCATAGCATCATGTAGAACATACACGCATGGGTCATATATTTAGCGACATTTTATTTTAAAGCATTTAAAACGTGTATGTGTAATTAGTTACCTCATTTTTTTCCCTTAGTACATCATTATTTTATATGTAATTAATAGTAAATATTACATTTAAAATAATTAAATCATGATGCACATATTTGCTGAAGAAGTATACATTATTTAATGACAATAGTGAAGCCAAGGTAACAACACAGATAAATGTTATTGATAAAATATGACATAAAAACCAAATATAGGGCGGCACCTTTGGCTCAGGGAGTAGGTCGTTGGCCCCATATACTGAGGGTGGCAGGTTCGAGCCCAGCCCTGCCAAACTACAAAACAAAACAAAAAATAAATAAATGAAAAATTAAAAAAACAAAATAGAAATTGACATTTGCATTATAATTACCCAATCCAGATGAAAACATGAAGAATAATGGTAAAAAGAAGCATAGAGAAATAAAATTCAATATGTTATTTGATGGGAAAGAGCATAATTCTTTATTTCCATTTTTATTTTGTAAGTCTATTATTGTAATCAATATTCAAAACTTGATCCTTATTAAAAATGCAGTGAAGATTTCTGAACTTGATAAAGAAAGTCTGAAATACTATATAATATTTTTAATCAGATGAGAAAACCTCACTTTCACTTCTAATTCATTTCACTTTTACCTGCAAATAAATCTGCTTATATATTTGCAACAAAATAAATTCACTAAGACAGTGGGGACAGCTATATAGTTCCTGCTGGCTGGGGATAGGTCCCCCAGGGAAATATTTTAGACAGAGGGTTTATATTGTTTGCGTTAAAATGGAAAGTGTAGTATTTTATACATTTCAAACATTTCAGTGGAAATCTATGGACTACGATTAAAATGCTGATGGATGTCATGAAGCATTGAAAAAAGAAGAGATTGTATTTTATCTAGGTCAGGGCAGAAGAAAGAATGCCATGTATACCCTTCAGTCTGTGAAGTGGTGATCACCAGGCATTAAAGTTTTTAACATTATGGATTTTTTTTTCTTTTTTAAGCAAAGTCATGTAGTGGGATAGGGAAGGTGCAGAGGGGACAAGAGAAATGACTTTGTCTCAATAACGAAGTCAGAAAGAAGACAGAAAAACTGGATAAAACCACAGGGAAGAACATGTGGTGATATACTGTTACATTGCAGAGTAAAAAGCGAGGATAAATAGAAACCCCTGGCCCAAGAGCAGCGGGAGTCCCTGTGATGAGCACACACTTGCAGCAGACAGATTGCGAACCAGGCCCGTTTACATGCCAGACACTACGCCAAATGTTTCTCCGATGCGAGCTCAGTGACTCGGCACCTGCCTTCATCCTCCAAAACAACAGAGAGGTGGGATTGTCGAACAGCAAATGGGTGATTAATGTGATCACTCCCTTGAAATATTTCACATTTATATTGTTGATGCGCCCTAGAACGGAAGGAAAATGATCCCTCAGATTTATACGGTGTTTCACAGACACCCGTAACTTACATGCTGTGAGTAAATTTACTCTGACCGCCTTGGGGTTAAACAGAGAGCAATGTCTCTTTGAACACCTCTTGGAAATGCTTACCAAGTTCTGCACTAGGTGAAGAGTAGACAAAGAAGAATTAACAGTCATTGTTTGACTTTAGAAATCAAAACTAGTTTCTGGAGCGATGTAATCAAATGTTGAAACTTGCCCCTGGTGCCTCTAATCTGCTGCTGCCTTTGCTTCTGTCCTGGGGTTGAACTTGAATTTGGAGCTGGGGTCTCAATGAGCCAACCGAACCCACAGTGATTGTCCTTCACATGCCCTGTTCCAAAAGGTTCCTCTCAGTCTATTATAAGGAGATTTTTCTTTTTTTTCTTCCTCAAAGTGCGATGTGTGTGACAATTCTACAGAGCATAGCAGGTGGTTTTAGTGCTTATGCCAAATGCTTGCGTTCCACTTGACATGAGTACAGTGGTGGCAGCAGCTTTATTGTTCTATCAGCCTTCTTCAGGCACGCTTCCGTCCACATTTCTGTCACAGGCCTTTCTCTGCTCTGCTGCGACCTTTAGTGACACCTAATTGGCTATCTCTCCATGTGAAACTCTAGACCAGGGGTCCTCAAACTACGGCTGTGGGCCACATGCTTCAGTGTAAATTGTATTTGTTCCCATTTTGTTTTTTACTTCAAAATAAGATATGTGCAGTGTGCATAGGAAATTGTTCATAGTTTTTTTTTAAATTATAGTCTGGCCCTCCAACAGTCTGAGGGACAGAGAATTGGCCCCCTGTTTAAAAAGTTTGAGGACACCTGCTCTAGACCTCTCCTCAGTTGTGAGTGGAGCTGTGAATCAGGGTTTCAAAGCTACATTCATGGAAATCTGTCCTTCAAGGATTATACAAATAATCATTCGGAAATATGTGCAAATAGGGAATAATAATATTTGATCATAATGTTTGAATGAGGGATAGAAAAATTCTAAGAACTTCATCTGTGACATCAATATAACCCAGAAAAAGTTCAAAGACTTGTTACTAAAATTAAAACAAATAAAAAGCTTTTATTTCCAAATCAAGAAAGGAGACAACATTCAAGAATAACGAAACTGACTGCCATCATGAAATAATTGCACTGATGCTGAGAAGTGGGATTAGAAAAATCAAAGGCAACCAGGAAGGGCAAGGAAGAATTTATTAGAAGGAGAAAAATGTCAGAAGAGTCACAAAAGTATCAGGATATAAAGTTGATACCAAAGAAAATAAGAAATAGGACTGATGGCAAAGAAAAACTTTTAGAGCTATTAAAATTAAGATTTGAAAATTTTTTTTTAATCTGCAAAGTTGCCTAATTGAAACAAGCAGCCATATGTAGCTGGTTATTGGGCCTGGCGGACCCTGAAGGTCTCACGCTAAATGAAACTCTTTTCTCGTGCTGTGCTTATTTCTGCTGATTTTTCTCCCACACACCTGGATGAAATCATAGGCAACTCCCACTGTGGTCGTAGTGCTCAGACTCCAGCATCAAAATCACCTGGAAGGCTTGTTACAACCAGATTGCTGGGCTCCACTCTGACAGCTTTTCATTCAGTAGGTCTAGCGTGGCCCAGAGGATTTGTTTTCCTAACACCTTCCCAGAAACACCTGATGTTGCTGGAGAGGGTGAGGTGTCTACAGTTTGACAACCAGTGCATTGGGGTTTCTGGTCACTCTGAAGTAGTTATTTTTGAGGCATTAAAAAATAAAAACATCTAAAAGTACAGAGGTACATTGCTTCTCCATGATGTATAGCTTTTTTACCTACCCAACTGTGATATCACCACTCCACCACCAAATTGCTACAGCTGCACTTTTGACTTGCAAGCTTGCAGTTGGGAATAAAGGTGTGTTACGTCCCCCTGTTCCATCTGTCTACTTTGTCTGCTTGTAACCAGGTACTTTGCTCCTTCAGTAGTGGTTAGCAGAGGGTGGGCTTATCTTATGTGTGAATGCATTGTTAATGAGGTCTTCTGAGCATTGAATGCCAAATACTGATGCTTTTTAACTAAAAAACACAGGGGAGACCTGGCAATGTGGCTCATGCCTGTAATCCCAGCACCGTGGGAGGCTGAGGTGGGTGGTTTGCCTGAGCTTACAGGTTTGAGACCAGCCTGAGCCAGAGCAAGCCCTGTCTCTAAAAACAGCTAGGTGTTGATCCTCTGAATGATTCTTTTGTTTTCAATTTCATTTAATTCTGACCTAATTTTAGTTATGCCTTTTCTTCTACTGGGTTTGGGGTTGGAATGTTCTTCCTTTTCCAGTTACTTGAGATGACCCATTAAGTTGTTGGTTTCCTCTCTTTCTGTTTTCTTGATGAAGGCTTCCAGTGCTATAAATTTCCTACTTAGGACTGCCTTTGCAGTATCCCATAGGTTTTGATAATTTGTGTCTTCAATATCATTTTGTTCCAAAAATTGATATTTTCCTTCTTAATCTCATCTTTGACCCAGCCATCATTGAGTCTAAGATTATTTAGTTTCCATGACTTTGTTTGAATATGAAGATACCTGTTGCTGTTGAGTTCAACTTTTATTCCATGGTGGTCCTAGAAGAGACAAGGAATAACTTCTATTTTTTTAATATGCTGAACTTGGACTTGTGTCCTA
>CAUYRH010022970.1:0-22790 GCA_963574655.1 Perodicticus potto | reverse complement strand
CTCTGCCTCCCAAGTAGCTGGGACTACAGGCGCCTGCCACAACGCCTGGCCATTTTTTGGTTGCAGCCATCATTGTTGTTTGGCGGGCTCAGGCTGGATTCGAACCCGCCAGCTCAGGTGTACGTGGCTGGCGCCTTAGCCCTTTGAGCCACAGGCGCCGAGCCCATTTCCTCATTTTAAAAAGTAGAAGTCCAGGCGGCACCTTTGGCTCAAAGGAGTAGGGCGCCAGCCCCATATGCCAGAGGTGGCTGGTTCAAACCCAGCCCCAGCCAAAAACAGTATAAAAAAAAAAAAGTAGAAATCAAGTTAATATTCCGTGTGATAAGAGTCAAATGAAACAATGCATGGGACATCCCTTAGAAAACTGATAAATCAATACTTTGTTGGATTGCCTTCCCCTAAAGTATTAACATTGAGGATGACATTACAAATGGTGAACTCTGCCCAGGACCACATTTAAATATAAAAGATTACTATTAGTGAAATATGCTTCTCTATTGTTCAGGGCATAGAAATTAAAACAGAAAACCAAAATCTTTTTGTTGTGTTGAACTTGACACCCTTTCTCATCTTAGACATTCTGCTTACATTTAAGGTACAATGCCACTAGGTGGCGATGGTGTCTGGGCCACTGAGGCCTGTTGCAGTGCTGGGACCCAAAGGTCTACCTCAAATGTTCTCCCTTTTTTTTTTTTGGCTGGGGCTGGGTTTGAACCCACCACCTCCGTTATATGGGGTCAGTGCCCTACTCCTTTGAGCTACAGGCGCCGCCCTAAATGTCCTCCCTGTTTTTACTTTGAGAGAGATTCCCCAAAAGGACCCAGTGAACCTCAGTTTCTGCAGCTGTAAAATGGGGATAAAAGAACCTTAATGACAGCATGTATGGAAAATCCTCTTGCACATAACCTCAGTAGTTTCTTTCCTAGCTGTGTGATTAAGAGCATGGCTTTTGGAACCAGACTGCCTGCATTTGGATCACAGCTCCACCGCTTACCAGCTGTATGACTTTGGGCAAGTTACCCAACCTCTCTGGGCCTCAGTTTCCCTATCTGTAAAATGGGGGCTAGTACTCATATCCATCCCATAGTTTGTACATGTAAAGTTTAAAAATGCCTGGTCCAGGAAAATAGCTCTGAGTTTGCTACAGTCTCTGTATGTCATAGAGTGTAGGTTGTGTCTGGGTCCTAGCTCCCAGCACTTCCTGAGATTGAGGACCTTGTCAACATGTTGTGTTTTCGGGGAATTTTTAACCCCTAGGCATGAGTCAGGGATGGAGAGAGCCATGATTCCAAGGTTCCTGACTTCCTGGTCTCAGGATTCAGGGCAAGCTGGCAACAGCCTCTGTCTACCAGGCAAGTAATGGAACCCAATTTGCCAGCAGGTAGAAGAGGGCAGAAGGAGACATGAGTTAAAAAAAAAAAAAAAAAAAGGAGACATGAGATTCTTTTAAAGTACTTCTGTCCCTAGGTGGGGTGGAGTGGGGGTGTCCTGCTCACCTCTTTGCATGCTGCAGAAAGGCAGCTTAGAAAATAAAAAGTCGCCCTGGGCAACTGGGCCAATTGCTATCCATGCTCTGTCCTGCCCCACCCCCACTCAGGTTTGTGGAGGAGGAATCATCTGGTGAAGACAGCACCTGACCAGAGTCAGGAGATCTGTTTTTAGCCCCAGCTTTCTCACTGATATGCTGTGTGACCTTGAATAAGTCACTTTACCTCTCTGAGCATCTCAGAGTCCTGCTGTGCCAAAATTAGGAAGAAATCCCTGTCCTTCCTTTTCTAACAGCAATTTGATAGGAATAGAGAAATTTTCAAAACCTCATTCCCTTCTTGAAGCCTTCCATGTTGGATGGAACAAAAGGGAATCCAAAGCCCCCCCACCACTCTCCATCTCTCCCAGGCTAAATATGCAATATTAATTACCAATCCATTATTCAGTCATTCATTTATTTCACACACTTGTTTAATGCTGGTTTGTCCTTCTGTCTACATGCTCTTTATGTCTTGTCTGCATTTGAAAACTCCTCTGGGGAGGGCTGTGCCTGCCTCTTTACTGTGTCTCTAACAGAAAGCCTAACAGAGAAACTTCTGATTGCAGGATGGCTTAGAGCTCTAGTTTGGAAAGAAGGTCACATGGAAACCAAGATTAATCTGATCTTTTTTTCTGAGACAGGGTCTTACTCTGTTGCCCAGGCTAGAGTATATCACCATAGCTCACAGCAATCTCAAACTCCTGGGCTCAAGCAATCCAACTCCCTCAGCTTTCCAAGTAGCTGGGACTACAGGTGCATATTATCACACTCAGCTAATTTTTCTAATTTTTTTTTTTGGTAGAGACAGAGTCTCAATTTATTGCCCTCAGTAGAATGCCGTGGTGTCACACAGCTCACAGCAACCTCCAACTCCTGGGCTTAGGCGATTCTCTTGCCTCAGCCTCCCAAGTAGCTGGAACTACAGGTGCCTGCCACAACGCCCGGCTATTTTTCTGTTTTGCAGTTCGGCAGAGGCCGGGTTTGAACCCGCCACCTTCGGTATATGGGGCCAGCGCCCTACTTGATGAGCCATAGGCGCCGCCCCTAATTTTTTTTTTTTTTTGAGACAGAGTCTCACTATGTCACCCTCAGTAGAGTGCTATGGCGTCACAGCTCACCGCAACCTCAAACTCTTGAGCTTAAGCGATTCTCTTCCCTCAGCCTTTCAAGTAGCTGGCAATACAGGTGCCTGCCACAATACCTGGCTATTTTTTCTTTTTTTTTGGTTGCAGTTGTCATTGTTGTTTAGCAGACCCAGGCCAGGCTAAAACTTGCCAGCTTTGGTGTATGTGGCTGGCGCCCTACTCACTGAGCTACAGGCACCAAGACTAATTTTTCTAATTTTTGTACAGACAGGTTCTCACTATGTTGCCCAGGTTGTACTCGAACTCCTAAACTCAAGCAATCCTCCCACCTTGTCCTCCCAAAGTGCTGGGATTAGAGGCAGGAGCCACCATGCCCAGGCTGGTCAGATCTTAATGGGACTTAAAAAGTGCATTGTTGGGGGAAATAAAAGATATGAAAAGTGCTTTGAAAAGTACTGTGCAAAAGGGAGAAAATCTTATTCTTTGGGCAGGGGTACCAAACAATAAGAGAGAGGAGATAGGAGACACAGAGAGAAAATTCCTGTTTGATGAACAGAGGTCAGAAAATCTAAACAGAAGCTAGTTTAATTTAAGGAATCATGGAAGTTGTGTCAATTCCTAAAATAACATTTTATTTTGGATTACACAGGACAGGTGTGTGTGTGTGTGTGTGTGTGTGTGTGTCTGTGTGTTCTGTTCTCAGTTTTTCAGCAGCTTCGGGTTCCTAAGGTCTGAATTCAGTCCCCGGCATACCTCAATTCCCAGTGGAATTAGCCCAGCTTGTCTTCTCCTGCATACCCTCTCCCCACCAACCTCCTCCCTTCCCCTCATCTGATTAATCAGGTCTGCCCAGCTATTACCTTCTCTGCACTGCCCCAAGAGGCTTTAGCACCTGGCATTACAACCTCATCCCCTGTGAATGCCTCTTCCTGTTTTTGCCATCCTCCACCAAATGCCTGGCTGCCAAGGAACAGCAAATGTCCTCTATTGGTCAGTATCCCATGCCGTGGACTTCACTGCTATTTCAAAACTTAACTAGTCCTGGGTCCCATTCCATCTTCCTCAAAGCTTCCAATGACATACTGTGCCAGGCTAATGTATTAATAGGGGAGGAGCATATTTTTTTCCCCGTGTATTCATCCTAGATTGCACTTCAAGAGCCTTTTGGGGGAATTAGCCTCTTTACATTAAGAAAATTCTGTCAAAGGGAGGGTATTTCACACTACTGTGGTAGACCAAAAGGGGAGGGATTTGGGGATGCATGTAGTTAATGATAATGGTAATACTGTTTTTACACACCTCCTAGGTTCCAGACAGTGTTAGGTGCCTCACAGTCTTTGTTTCTTTTTTTCTTTTTTTTTGAGACAGAGCCTCAAGCTGTCACCCGGGATAGAGTGCTGTGGCATCACAGCTCACAGCAACGTCCAATTCCTGAGCTCAAGCGAGTCTCCTGCCTCCGCCTCCCAAGTAGCTGGGACTACAGGCGCCCGTCACAACGCCCGGACAGTTTTTGGTTGCAGCCGTCATTGTTGTTTGGCGGGTCCGGGCTAGATTCAAACCCGCCAGCTCGGGTGTAAGTGGCTGGCGCCCTGGCCTGTTGAGCCACAGGCGCCGAGCCACAGTCTTTGTTTCTAATGACCCTATGAGCCAAGTGTTTGTCATCATCAGTATCATAAATTCAACAAAGTTAACTGAGTACTTGTATGCTAAACAGTTCATCTTAATTGTCCTATGAGGTAGGTGCTATTGCTATGCCCATTTTCCAAGCCAGGGAACCAAGGCACAGATCAATTGAGCATCTTGCACTTAGTTATTAAGAGGAGAAGACTGAACCTCAGAGGGGTTAAGTAACATTTCACCTAGGGGTTAAGTCCATTTTCACCTAGTAAGCAAGCAAATGAGTGAAGTCTATACCCTCCCTCCCATGACCTCCCACTTGCTCATCACACTTCTCCTGGGGTCCAGGAGAAGGTTCCAGGTTAGGCAAGGGCAACTAGGATCAGGAACTGCATAAGTGGGAGTGGGGGCTTCATCAGCATACCCTTAGCCCAGAGGGTATCCAGCAGTGCTCCAGGCACTTGCTAAATGTCTCCTGGTTTTGCTGGCCTGTCCCAGCAATTCTTCCCCGGCTCATCAGAATCCCAGCTATTGTTCACATGTTGGATTTCTGCCTCCTCCAAGAAGGCTTCCTGGATGGCCTTAACCTGGAGGGTTTTTTTTTTTTTTTAATTGTTGGGGAAACATTGAGGGTACAAAGAACCAGGTTACACTGCTTGCATTTGTTAGGTAAAGTCCCTCTTATTATTGTGTCCTGCCCCCAAGAAGTGTGTGACCCAGAGTTTTTTGACCTTCTCCAGAGCATTGATTACTCACTTGGCTGTCCTGGTGAGCCTAGAGGTAGATACAGCCATTTGGTCTCCCCAACTAGGTGTTGAGTTCCTCCAGGCTCCAACACCTGACGTATAGCCAGTGTTCATAGAACTCTTATTGAATGAATAAATGCTGCACTCAGACATTCCTGTGGGTCACTGGGGTCATGAAGCTCAGTACCTCTGCTGAAGCTTCCTTCCCAGCACAGAGAGGGCAACAGGAAATAAACATGGGATTGTCCTGGGTGCAAACAAAAGGGGGAGGTGAGGTCTATGGCAAACTGGAGCCTGCATGCCTCCTTGAGGGGCTCACACTTAAATTCAGCCACCCCATTACCCCCTCTTTCCCTTTGCCTGGCTTAATTTTTCTACTTTGTGCACACTGCTCTCAAATATACACTTAATGCCACTTATATTTAATATCTGTCTTCCTTCACCTATGTGAACTATGCGAAGGCAGAGATTGGGTCTGTTTTATCATCTGCTGTAGGCTCATCAGTGACTGGCAGCGGTGGGTCCTCCATAATTCTGAGTGAGAATTGCAGTGTCCCACTCCCCTTTCAGTGTCCAGCCCGTTGGAAGGACTCAGGGTTCAAGGCAGGAAGAGGGAAGGCCTTTGGGGGTCACCTGTTAGGTTCCCAAGCTCCCAGAGAGCCCCAAGGAGACAACCTAGAGTCTGCTTTGGTGACAGCAAATCCAGGTGGAACTAGGACATGAGAGTTAGCGATTTCTGTCCCATGATGGGGTCAACTCGGCACTTCGGGCGAAGCTGACAACGGGGGTCGTCACTCTAGAACTTGGGTCGCACACACACCTCCAACATATCTCCCCACACGGGCGCAAGGTGGAGGAGAGGAGGAAAGGCCAAGGCGATGGGGAAATGGTAAGAGGGGCGGGAGCGCCACCCGGGTGCGGACCGTGCCTGCAGGGAGGCTTGGGGAGGAAGGGCGCACGGGAGGGCTCGCTGCGCCCCGCCCCGCCCCGCCGCGAGCCGCCCTTGCAGCAGACAGCGGGGCAGGGTGGCTGCGGGAGCGGGGGGAGCTGAGCCTTCACCCCCACCCCCGCGCCTGCCTAGCGGGTCGCTGCCTCCTCTACAGCCGCGGCGCTTCCACCTGCGCAGCCACCGCGCCGCCCTGCCCGCGCTGCCATTGGCTTGCTAAAAATGCCTCTCTAATCTGCGCTGGTCCGTGCGCCTCCTCCTCATCCCCCCTCCCGCCTCGGCTCTGACCTTCCTCCTTCCCGCAGCCCCGGAGAGATCCCGGAGAGACGCCAGCGCCAGCCCGTTCCTCCCCCGGGAAGTCTTCCGGGCTTCAGCCGGGCCCGGGCGCCCTGCTTCGCTCCTTGGCGCCACCGGAGGTGCTCTCGGCGCTGCTGCCATTAGGTAGGGGGTCTGGGCCTTGGATTGAGGGCGGGGGGTGGGGGGGGTCCGAGGAGTGCGTGTTGGCTGTGGGCCCCGGGACTGACATCTTCCTGGGCCAAAGCGGGGGAAGGGGTGGGGGGTTGTGCGGGAAGGATTGTGCAGTCACCTGGAGAGAGGTGGGCAAGCGCCCAGGGATGCTTTGCAGATGATAGGGAGTTCGAGGTTATCACCCTGGCGCTGTCAGGATGTCCCTTAAGGAGGGAACCGAGAGCAGAGTCTTTGCCCTCGGGAAAGCGCCGGAAATAGGTTCCTTGGGAAGCTGGGGCCTGAGCCTGGGGTGTTCTAGTACCAGAAGGGGTGGGTGCGCTCGTGCCAGCCTGGTGCGTAGGCTATTTATGGATCAGAGTGGGATGGAGAGAAACACAGCAGCTGATGCCTGTCTGGATTGTGATTAAAGGTATTTCCTTCTGTCCCTCTGCTCCTTCCCCCACAGCTGGGATGGGAGGGGATAGAAGGTGAGAAGGAGGTGATGCTGAGAGGCCTGCAGATTCAGCAGAAGTGATGGTGCTGCTGGGCTGGGCAGTGCCCTCTTCTTCAAGCCCTGGGCCACTTGCTGCTTATTGGAGCTACCTCTCTCCCTTATTTTCACTTTACAGGGGCCTGAGAAAAGGTTAAAGGGCATCAGGATGTGGGGGACACAGTGGCAAATCCCATGGCTTGGCCAGACCCAGCTTCAAGCCCCAATTATCCTCTACCCCCAACAGCCCAGCTCTGTACCACATGGGCAGTGACACATATGGCTGCTTTTTTTTCTAGGCACAACCATAAATAACCCACACTGCCCCCGCCCCTGGCAGAGCTAGGGTACAGACAGGACTGTCAGTGATTTGGGGGGCTCTTCCCCCTCCCCCTCCTGGCCTTTCCATCTCATGTCTCAAGCCACCCTCTCCAGGTAACTGCCTTGATGGCCCAGGTGAGTTCCTTGCCTTCTGTCCTATGTTCCTGGGCCCAGCCGGCCTTGTCACTTATTTGTGTCTTGTTTGTCACCATTCAAATCAGAAGTATTTTCAGGCTAGGAACCTATTTGATTTATCTCTATCATTGCCCCTGCACCTGATCAGGGTTTGGCACCAAGTATGTATTTTTGGAATGAAAGAATGATTGAAAGAATGTGAAGTCTGGAAATAGCTGGCAACCTGAAGGAGAGAGGTGAGTCCCTTCTTGGGCTTTCTTTCTACCCCCTAGGTCCAAATAGCCACCCAAACTACACAGTTCTATTTAGGCCTTTCCTAAACCTGGAGTTGACGAGCAGCTATGGCTTTTGAAGTTGTGTCACAATCCCACTGGCTCCAGAGGGTGTTGTTGGGGCCCTAGTTTGAGTGCTCAAACCCAATTCAGGCATGGTGGCCTTGCGTAAAGGCCTGGCTGTCCTCAGGCCACTGGGTTGGTACTTCACTCCTGGGTACTAAGCTCAGACCTGAGCTCTCTGCCTCTGTTGCAGCCCTTAGGAGGAAAATCCAGATCAGCATCAAGGAGGCTGAGAAGGCCCAAGCCAGGCTGTCCTCAACCTCTGGGGTCCTCATAGCCAGCTCTGGTCAAGTCTCACGACCCCACTGCATGGAGGAGCAAACCCAGCTCAGAGAAAGAGGCAGTCACCAAGGGCCTAGCTATAGGCCGTGTTGTGAAGAATGTCAACATTTGCAGAGGTTTTTCCTGGCCCTGTTGCTCCTTTGACAGCCATGCAATCTTCTAACGTGGTCTTGCCGTGCTCCCCGAGCCTGGGTTGAGTTTCCCTTCTCACCCTCCCTTTGCCCCCAGCTGCCCTGAACTGGCTTTCAGTTCCTCCAGCAAGTCACGCTTCTCTCACCTGCAGGCCCTTGCATGGGCTGCTCTGCCTCCTCCTCTCCCTCTTCCTTCCTGCCCACTCTCTCTCACCCCAGGAGCCCTCCTCTGCCCCACTTCTCTTCCTCCCAGGAGCCTTTGCAGCTTGGGCTGAGAACCCCACACATGAACCCCTTCCCCAGTCTTCTTGCCTTTCCTGGAACCTCTGTCACACAGTGTCCCTTGGGCTTTTGATTGTCATCACTCCACAAGGCTGTGGAGTCTATGGGGGTAGACTTCCTGCATCTCCAGGGCCTGGCACAGTAGCCCTGGCTTGTACTTGTGGAGTGAGTGACTTTTGGTCCCATCCTCACCAGTCTCCCCATCTCAGGACATATTTGGCATTCTTCCTTTCCCAGTAGGAAATGAGAAACCTGTTCAGAAATTTGCATGCACTCTCCGGTAAGACCAAGTTGATGGTAGAAAGCCTTTGCTGGAGAAGCCAAACTGGCTGTGGAACTGCTGGGAGAGAAAGGACAGGGAGGACAGTAGGGGTGGGGGCATTCACTGATTTGGGAGGGTTCTCCCTGGGGAAGCAGGTGGACGATTGGGAGAGGAGTGGGTGTACCAGACAGGAAGAGGGCTGTTTTGCTTTGGGTTTATATTTTTCTTAAGGAGAAAAAAAGCTTGTATTATTTTTTTCTTATTACTAAAATAATACATGTTTGCCACAGAGAATTTAGAATGTACTGGAAAGCCAAATGAAGGAAACCCATTAGCCATTGTCAGACCCACCTGCTGTGGGCACTTTGTGGCTGGCTTCCAGCCAGGGGCACAATGGACTGGAGGGGAAGGC
Organism: Perodicticus potto; assembly: GCA_963574655.1. NCBI lineage: Eukaryota > Metazoa > Chordata > Mammalia > Primates > Lorisidae > Perodicticus > Perodicticus potto. Next base: position 13,771 of record CAUYRH010022970.1, on the reverse strand, counting down.
TAGGACTGGGTGGGTGAAGCCGCTTGGGGGACTGGCAGACAGGAGGGGAGTGGTCCCATAGCCACAGAAGAGCCTTGCTGTAGAGAGCAGGGAAGGAGGAGGGAAGCTCCTTGGATGGAGGGAGAAGAGGAGCTCTGGTGCTGTCCTAGCAGGCAGAGGCCCCCGGGGCTCTGGGGCTAGCGTGGCCCTTCAGAGCCCGTTTGCTGGATGGTCAGGTCTTTAGACCACAGCGTCAGGCAGGCACTGGATGTGGGCGTGCCCTGGACAGATGGCTCTGTGGTAGCTGTGCTCCCTGAGGGGGCTGCCAACTGAGGTCACCTACTGACACACCCCGGCAGCTGGGGCAACAGTTTGCACCATCAGAGAAATGGGTTGGAAGGAACATGGAGATGGTCCACAGGGCCAAGACCAAAAGGACACTGGCCCCAGCTGGTCTGGGGAGGCAGGAATCCTAATGCAGGGCAGTTGGTGGGGCCATCTCCAAAAGGGGAGTGAGTCTGTGGGGGTGGGATGGTGCCTCTGGAGACCTCAAGCTTGGGTGTGAGGGGCCACAGGACCCTGAAGACTGGGAGGGCACAGGAGGCCTTGGCTACTGTTTAAAAATTACTTGACAGTAGAATGCTAGATGGGGGCTGGGGTAGGTTTACCAGTTAAAATACATGATGCCGGGTGGCACCTGTGGCTCAACAGAGTAGGATGCCGGCCCCATATGCCGGAAGTGGTGGGTTCAAACCCAGCCCCAGCCAAAAAAAAAAATTCAAATAAAATACATGATGCTTAGTTAAATTTAAATTTCAGATAAACAAATTTATTTTTGTTTTTGAGTATAAGTATGTCCCAAATATTGCATGGGATATACTCGCCCTAAAAAATTTTGTCATTGGCTCAGCACCTGTAGCTCAACAGGCTAAGGGTTCGAATCCAGCCCGGGCCTGCCAAACAACAATGACGGCTGCAACCAAAAAATGGCCAGTTGTTGTGGCGGGCGCCTGTAGTCCCAGCTACTTGGGAGGCGGAGGCAGGAGACTCACTTGAGCCCAGGAATTGGGGGTTGCTGTGAGCTATGATGCTATGGCACTTCATCCAGGGTGACTGCTTGAGGCTCTGTCTCAAAAAAAAAAAAAAAAAAATTTTGTCATTTATCTGAAACTCAAATTTAACTAGTTTTATTGAATTTTTTTTTTTTTTTTTTTTTTGAGACTGAGTCTCAATCTGTCACCCTGGGTAGAGTGCCATGGCTTGTAGCTTACAGCAACCTCCAACTCTTGGGCTCAAGCGATCCTCTTTCCTCAGTTTTTCTATTTTTAGTAGAGACGGGGATCTCACTTTTGTTCAGGCTGGCCTCAAACTCGTGAGCTCAAGCAGGCCTCTCAGAGTGCTAGGATTACAGGCATGAGCCACTGCGCCTGGCCTTGTCTTGAATTTGTATTAACTACATGTGGCCACTGTAGGCTGGAATAAGGAGGACCGAGAGACAGGGAGAGGGTAAGGGTCCTAGGTTTCTCTTCTAGGAGGGGTCAATAGGTATTTGTTTGAAGTTGACAGTTTTAAAGCATTAATATGTCCATTTTAAGAAATATAGATGTTTCCGGCGGCGTCTGTGGCTCAGCGAGTAGGGCGCCAGCCCCATATACCGAGGGTGGTGGGTTCAAACCCGGCCCCGACCGAACTGCATCAAAAATTAGCCGGGCGCTGTGGCAGGCACCTGTAGTCCCAGCTACCTGGGAGGCTGAGACAAGAGAATCGCTCAAGCCTAAGAGGTGGAGGTTGCTGTGAGCTGTGACTCCACAGACTCTACGGAGGGCGATAGAGTGAGACTCTGTCTCTACAAGAAAAAAAAAAAGATATATAGATGTTTCAAACTTTGCATCTGTAAACTGTTTCTGTATGTACACTCTGGAGAGTAGCTCCTCATTTGTGGCTTTTGGATCCCTAATGCTGCCGAGACATAATAAAGTGATAGTTCTCTCAGGTGGGACAAAGGGAGATTTAATGATCAGGGTGGAGTCACTAAATAAGGTTAATCCAGTCAAGATAGAAAAATCATCATAATAAAACTCTTACCTGGCAGAGGGCGTGGGAAACTGGAACTCTCACTTCAGTTGGGGATACTTTGTTGGCACTATCTTCTTGACAATAGCAGTCAATTTTTCTTTTTTTTTTTTTTGAGACAGAGTTTCACTGTCACCCTGGGTAGAGTGCCGTGGTGTCACAGCTCAGGGCAACCTCAGATCTTGGGCGTAAGCGATTCTCTTGCCTCAGCCTCCCACGTAGCTGGAACTACAGGCGCCCTCCACAACGCCCGGCTATTGTTTCTTTTGCAGTTGTCATTGTTATGTCGCTAGTCTGGGCCAGGTTCGAACACATCAGCCTCGGTGCATGTAGCCAGCGCCGGTAACAACTGTGCTATGGGTGCCGCGCGCCAGAAGTCAATGTTTTGAGTCGGCAGTTCCACTTTTGGGGACTTATCCTACAGGAATACTCTAAGTGGGGTACACAGACAACTGGGTAGAGATGGCTAGTGCGGCAAAGCTAGATGTCCTCCACATGCTGTGATTGTAGGCAGTTGTCCCTTCTTCAGTCTTGTCAGTGGCTCTCTGAAAGTTTTTAGCTTTCCAGGAAAAAAATCCCAGCTATTATCAAGCCCAATTTTAATTTTGTTAAAACTGGGCTTGATAAAACCTGGGATTTTTTTTCCTGGAAAGCTAAAAACTGAGCATGTAAAATGCATTCTCCTTAATGTCATGGCATTTGAGTTGCATGCTGCCACTTAAGCTGGAAGAATTTTTATCTGTGGCTACTTTCTAACAGCCCCCTCACAGGATTGTTTTCTCTTTGTCTTCCCAGACCTATGGTGAGTGAAACCTGGCAGGATGGGAAAGGGGTGGGGTGCTGGCTGTATCTCAGGAGGGCTATGGAAGCAGCATGGCAGAAGCTGTGTCTGGGAAAGTGGTGATTGCATGGCACTGGGGTGTCCTGCGGGGACACAAAGGAGAGAGCTTGGGATCCCCTGGTGTGCCAGTGGACATCCACTGATGTATCCATATTTATTAACTCATTTAATCCTCTTAGTAATATAAGGTGCTATCCCCATTTTACAGATGGGGCAACTGAGATTAAGTGACTTGCCTGAGTCTGGCTCCAGAGGCTGTGCTCACAATCTGTGCCATAGCCCCTGTTGTCAAGGAGTGAGGATGATCGCTTGCCTCAGAGATTAGAGGCAGGGGTGTTCTGCTGATGGCTGTGTTCCCCTGCAGGAGGCAGACCTGGGGGGAAAGGAGAGTCAGGTTCAGAGATGGAAGGTAGTGGGCACTCTAGGCAGAGTGGCAGCCAGGACAAAGCTGTGAAGGCTGGAATGCAAGGGGTGGGCTCAGGGCTGGGGAGGAAATAAGCACAGAAACACAGGGGTGGCCAGTCTAGATTGCTAATGCTGAGCATTTTAAATGATCTGCCTCTTTGGACCTTTAGGGGACGGTGGCCTAGAGCTCTCTCAACTCCTTCTTGCAGGACTTGGCAGAGACTCTGCATCTCTCAGCCCTACTCGGCCCTACCTGGACCTTCTCTGGGTCTTCACACATCCCATCCCTGACCTACTTGGGTCTAGCCTTGACCAGTTGCCAGAGCAAAAGAGAGGAAACTAAGGCAGGACAGCCTGTGGTCCAGTCTGAGGTCTTGGCCCTGACTCTGACTCACTGAGGGGCCTTAGGCCATTTAGCACTTGTCCTTGGATTCTTTTTTTTTTTTTTTGGAGACAGACCCTCAAACTGTCACCCTGGTTAGAGTGCTGTGGCATCACAGCTCACAGCAACCTCCAATTCCTGGGCTCAAGCGAGTCTCCTGCCTCCGCCTCCCAAGTAGCTGGGACCTCAGGTGCCCGCCACAACGCCTGGCCACTTTTTGGTTGCAGCCTTCGTTGTTTGGCAGGCCCGGGCTGGATTCGAACCTGCCAGCTCAGGTGTACATGGCTGGTGCCCTAGCCTGTTGAGCCACAGGCACTAAGCCATTGTCCTTGGATTCTTCTTTCTCTTCTTTTATTTTCAGGCTTTTCATTATAGAAAAATATAAGCATTTAGACTTTGGTGTCCGTAGCACAGTGGTTATGGCGCTAGCCACATACACCGAGGCTTGTGGGTTCGAACCCGGCTGGGGCCAACTACAACAGAAAAATAGCTGGGTACTGTGGCAGGCGTCTGTAGTCCCAGCTACTGGGAGGCTGAGGCAAAAGAATCGCTTAAGCCCAAGAGTTTGAAGTTGCTGTGAGCTGTGACGCCATGGCACTCTACCAAGGGTGACATAGGGAGACTCTGTCTCAAAAAAAAAAAAAGAAAAGCATTTATAAACAGAAATGGAGAAAATATATGAACCACCACGTACCCATCACTCATCTTCATCAGGTATCAACTCATGGGCAGTCTTATTTCATTTCTACCTCCCCACCCCTGTCTCTCCAATTATGTAATAATTAAAACCAAATCTCAGCCATCATTTCATCATAAATATATCAAGATATAGCTCTAAAACATTAGGACTTTTTCTAACATAATCACTATACTATTATTGTACCTAAGAAGCCGTAATTCTTTTTTTTTTTTTTTTGAGACAGAACCTCTAGCTGTCACACTGGATAGAGTGCTGTGGCATCACAACTCACAGCAACCTCCAATTTCTGGGCTCAAGCGAGTCTCCTGCCTCCGCCTCCCAAGTAGCTGGGACTACAGGTGCCCACCACAATGCCCGGCCATTTTTTTTTTTTTTTGGTTGCAGCTGTTATTGTTGTCTGGTGGGCCAGGGCTGGATTTGAACCCGCCAGCTCAGGTATACGTGGCTGGCGCCTTAGCCTCTTGAGCCACAGGCGCTGAGTCAGTAATTATTTTATATAATCAGATATCTACTCAATATTCACATTCCCTATTGTTTCAGACATCACAATGTCTCTTTAAATTTTGAACAGTTTGTTTAAATCAAAATCCAAGTAAGAGGCGTAGACAAACATGTGGGTGGTCCTGGGTCTGCAGACTTGGACTTCTGGGCCAGTTCGAACCTCAAGACTCTATGTGGACTCGTGGAGACCGCTGCTCACCTTGGCTATAGTTGTTGCTGTCAATCATGTTGTTGACTTTAAGGAAAAGAAACACGAAATTGAAAAACCAGGAGCGGTTTCTGAACTTTTCACAACTTTGCCAGTTGGTACAGGGAAAATCAAGACCAATTAAAATTTTAACTAGATTGATGACTATTGTTTCGGATCCATCACACTGCAATGTCTTGAGAGCAACTTCTTCAAGGGTTCGACTCTATGACATTGTTGCGGTTTTTCCAAAGACAAAAACTTTTTCATGTTGCTTGCGCACATTTAGATGTGGATTTAGTCTGCATAACTGTAACAGAGAAGCTACCATTATACTTCAAAAGACTACCTATTAATGTGGCAATTGACCGAGGCCTGGGCTTTGAACTTGTCTATAGCCCTGCTATCAAAGATTCTACAATGAGGAGGTACACAATTTCCAATGCCCTCAATTTGATGCAATCTGCAAAGGAAAGAAAGTAATTATTTCTAGTGCTGCAGAAAGGCGTTTAGAAATCAGAGGGCCGTGCAATGTTGCAAACTTAGGGTTGCTGTTTGGTCTATCTGAAAGTGATGCTAAGGCTGCAGTGTCCACCAACTGCTGAGCAGCACTTCTCCATGGAGAAACTAGAAAAACTGCTTTTGGAATTATTTCTACAGTGAAGAAAGCTCAGCCATCAGAAGGAGATGATGATTGTTTTCCAGCCTGCAAGAAAGCCAAGTCAAAGAAGCCTGGAGAGCGAGGGGTGATGAAATCATGAAAGGTGTTTTCTACCGCTTGATGAGAATTGAATATTTTTCCTTGCAAGAAGTGGACCAAAGCCTGGAAGACGTAGGAGTCAGTTGGTGCAAGGTCTGGTGAATATGGTGAATGATAGAATTTCCAAGTCCAGTTTGTGTAGTTTGAGCAGTGTTGTTTGTGTGACATGTGGTCAAACGTCTTAAGAAAGGATTAACCTGTCTCTATTGACGTCTCAGCTACTGACTCACAAACATCTTCACCATCTCATCCACTTGATTGCACTAGAATCCATTGTAAGCTAGTGACCAAGTTTCATGGAGCTCTGGTGGACAACACCAGTGCTGGATCTCCAGACAGACACCATTAGCTTTTTTTGATGCCTTCAGGTTTTGGACTGTGTGTCAGCACTTCATCTGTGTCGAACCCTTGTGTTGAACACTTGGCAATTGTCAAAAAGAATCCATTTTCATCACTTATGTTGGTGTAGAAATGGTTCACTTTTGTGTCATGACAGCAAAGAAAGGCAAGCTTCGCGACAATTTCTCTTCTGACACTCAGTTAATTCATGTGGAACCCATCTATCTATCCAGCTTCTTTACCTTGCCGATTAGATCCAATTCATGTTCCCGAGCACTCCATGGGCTTAGGCTGAGGGTAGATTTTTCCTGGAAATCACAACTGTGCCACTTTTCTTCTACCCTCTTCTGTTTCCCTCACCCACTCTCAATAAATCACTTTCACAAGAATCTTCATTTCGAGCACTGCTTCCAGGGGGCCTGACTGAATACAAAATTGGGCAAATCAAGTTGATCTGAAAAAAATTAAAGCCCAGTAAACGTAGAGGTGCCAAACTTTGCTAGTCACTAGGGAAAAATCATCAAAAAATGTATCTTTGTTTTGCTGATCAGCTTGAAAGACGAAAGAAAAAAGATTTATAAAACAAGTATTTTCAAGATTTTGGGGAAAGGCCATAATGTCTTATGGAAGGGGGTTTAATTTGATACCAACCTTATTGATAATTCTGTAAATTTATCCTTTAGAAATAACTGGTTAGGTATAAAGGGTACATGGATAAGGATATTCACTGTAATAACATCTAAAATAATGTGAAAATGGAAACAAGGCTCGGTGCCTGTGGCTCAAGCAGCTAAGGCGCCAGCCACATACACCTAAGCTGGTGGGTCCGAATCCAGCCTGGGCCTGCCAAATAACAACTATGGCTGCAACTAAAAATAGCCGGCTGTTGTGGTGGGTGCCTTTAGTCCCAGCTACTTGGGAGGTGGAGGCAGGAGAATCACTTGAGCCCAGGAATTGGAGGTTGCTGTGAGCTGTGATGCCACAGCACTCTACCCAGGGTGAACAGCCTGAGGCTTTGTCTCAAAAAAAAAGAAAATGGAAACAGGATAAAAATAATAAGGATTAGCTAAATATGGCTCAGCGCCTGTAGCTCAAGCAGCTTAGGCGCCAGCCACATACACCTGAGCTAGCGGGTTCGAATCCAGCCCAGGCCACCAAACAACATGACAGTGGCAACCAAAAAAAAAAAAAAAAAAATAGCCAGGTGCTGTGGCAGGCACCTGTAGTCCCAGCTACTTGGGAGGCGGAGGCAGGAGAATCACTTGAGCCCAGGAGTTGGAGGTTGCTATGAGCCGTGATGCCACAGCACTCTACCCAGGGCAACAGCTTGAGGCTCTGTCTCAAAATAAATAAATAAATAAAATAAAAAGGATTAGCTAAATAATCCATTGTACATTGAAACAAAAGAATATTATGTATAAAGACGTCTAGAATAAGTTATTTAAATGGAAAAGTTATAAAACTAGATACATAGTACCCATATACAATGTGCACAGAAATAATCAAAATAAATGCCATTAATTGTAATTAAAAAAACAAAATCCAAGTAAGAGCCTCACACTACGATTAGTTGATAAGTCTTAGTCTCTCTTTTTTTTTTTATTTTTTGAGACAGAGCCTCAAGCTGTCACCCTGGATAGAGTGCGGTGGCATCACAGCTCACAGCATCCTCCAATTTCTGGGCTCAAGCGAGTCTCCTGCCTCTGCCTCCCAAGTAGCTGGGACTACAGGCGCCCGCCACAACGCCCGGCCATTTTTTGGTTGCAGCTGTCATTGTTGTTTGGCGGACCCAGGCTGGATTCGAACCCGCCAGCTCAGATGTACGTGGCTGGCGCCTTAGCCCGTTGAGCCACAGGCGCCGAGGCAAGTCTTAGTCTCTTTTAATCCCTGGTTTTCTTCTCTATCTTTTTTTTATTCTCTGTAATTTATCTGTTAAAGAAAGCAGGGGATTTGTCCTGTAGAATTTCCCAGAGTCTGGTTTTTGTTGATTGCATCTCCATGGTGGAGTGTAACATGTTCCTCTGTCCTCTCCATAAATTGGCAGTTGGATTTATCTGTCCTCTGACTCCTCCTCATCGGTCATCACCAAATCCTTGCAGCTCCACCTTCAAGACACTCCACCTTCTCTCCACCTCCATTGCTTCCCTCCCTTCCCAGCCTGCACTGAAGCTCTCCTGGATTATTGCTACAGCCTCTATTGGTCTCCTTGTCCCCTTCTGCCTCGGGAGCCCCCTTCTCCCTCACATTCTAACCTCTACAGCTTTGTCCTCTTACTTGAAATACTTTAATGACTCCCCCTCTCATTCAGAATAAGAGCTAAAGCCTATGCAAAGTCCTACCACAGCCTACGAGGTCCTGTGGAATCTGGTTGCCCAAAACCTCAGACCTCACCTCACCCATTCCAGCCTCACTGGTTGCTTGACCATTTCTTGGACCTATGAAACACCCTGCCCCAGGGCCTTTGCACTGCTATTCCCAGTGTCTGGAATTCTCTCTTCCCCAGAGGTCTATTTGGCTCATGATGTTCACATCTTTGCACATGTTACTTCTCAGAGAGGCCTTCCCAGACCACCTGATCAAAGCAGACCCTGTTGTCCTCTGTGTCCTGACCCTGCATCATAGACCTTCATAGTGCATATCCCTGATGTTATGCTCTTTTGGGTTCCTGTCTGCTTCCCTAAACTGCCAGTGGGGTCTACGGAGGCAGGGTTGGGGGGGCAGTGCAAGCTGACTCTCCCCTTTCCTGCCCCTCACCCCTGCCCGCAGAGCACACCTCCTCCTATTTTCACATCAGCAGCTCTTCTTCTTTCAGTGTTTCCTGAAAATAAACAAGCCCATACTTGTGCATAGTGCTTCACAGTTTATAAAATATCTCCAGCCTCAGGTTGGGTTCCTAGAGGAAGAGCTGAGATAGAGATTCCTGGGAAAATGATTTATTGCAAGCATGCTCATATTAGGGTGGGGAAAGATATGCTTTCAGCTGAAGGCTTGCTCCAGTCTGATCCCATAAGAAGCTCCACAACATGGACAGCAGGTCCCACAGGGCATGCTCTGTTGAGGCAAGGAGCCAGGCCTCCATATCCCCTTATCAGGTGGTCATTGGCTGTCTACTCCCTGGAGAAGGGCTAATTTCCCATGCCCCATGCAGGTGAGGCAGCTCCTGGAAGCCAAGGGCCATGCTCAGGAGAAAGGGGCAGTGGTGAGTGGTTAGCAGCCTGCACCCTGTGCAGCTGGGGATGTTCCCCCTCCTGATAAATGTGCACTAACAGCACCTTCTCTGCTTCTGTATCCATTATTTGCTTTGGGCTTTTCCACAAGCCTATGGAGATGGTATGTTTTTTTCTTTTTTTTTTTTTTTTAGAGACTGGAGTCTTGCCATGTTGCTCAGGGTGGTCTCAAATACCTGGCCTGGTCTCAACCTCCCACCTTGGCTTCCCAAAGTGCTGAGATTACAGGCATGAGCCACTGTCCCATCTTCTATGTGACCTTTAACAAAATTATTTTGACTATGGGTCTCATCTCTGAAGTGAGATAATATCCACCTAGTAAACCTCATGGGGTTGTAAGTATCAAATGACACAGTTATTCATAATGTTTCTTAAATGAATAAATGTTCCACTTGCGGAAATGCTTTCTAGAGTCCATAGTTGTAGACAGATGGTAAAAGTTAGGATTATTACTGCTAAGAGGGATAAGAATGTCAGGGACAGGAATGTTACTGAAGCTAAGAGTTCCCTCCACAAGGTAAAGAGAGGTCAAAAGCGCGAAGTGATTGCAGCTCCGTGTACTTAAGAAGACTCTGGTGACCTTAGGGAGCAGATGATGGTGGTTGGCTTGGTAGAGCAGTGTTGGTGGAATGGTGGGAGCAAAGCCATATTGTCAAGTGGGCGATGAGCACACGGAGCAAGTGTTTTTAGGCAACTCTGCTGAGAAACCATGTTGCAGTGAGGCAAAAGGGCATTAGGAGAGGAGCAGGGTGAAGGGAGAGTTGCTTTAAGCTGACAGACTCGAGCATGTATAAATACGGTAAGGACACAGTTAGATGGATAGGCTGTAGAAGGAGAGGGAAGAGCCTGAGCAGGGGGTACAGAGATTATCAGAGCACAGGTGGATGAAGTCCCCTTATATAGGAAGGGCACCATTATTAAGACAGGAGCGAGGGAAGAGAGGGAAGATGCAGGTAGCAGGTGGATTTTGGAGGGTAGTTGTGGGAATTTTCCTCTGTGTGGTTGGAGGGGGGCTTGGCTGCTAGAAATGAGGAGGATGGGGGCTAGGGCTTGAGAAGTTCACAGATGAGAGAGACAGACATATGTCCAGATTACCATAGAAGTGTGAGAAATGCTCTTGGGGCCTTGAGTTAAGCCTGGCAGATTGATGGAGGGAGGATGGGTGGTGGTTAAGCACATCTTGAAGGAAAGAACGTTTGAGCACTTCAGAAGGAAGCAAGCTAGGAAATCAAGTTAGAAGTCAAGCAGTTCTTGCCCTGACCAATTCTAGTGGAATATAAAATGTTACTAACCTGAACTTTGTCTTCCTGTCCTTGGGACTCAGGTCATGTGAATAATGATATAGCTGAGGATTTTATAGCCTGTTAGTGCCATAATTTAGTACATACAGTAAATTAATAATCCATTTTAATTGCACCAATGTTTGTCTTAGAGATAAAGAAAAATTCAAAAATAATAATAGATCACTTAAGGCAAATACTTGAACCTTTAGTTGGTTTTCTATCTTGGCTCCTGAAATGGAGTCTTCCTGTGCATCAGATGTCTTTTAGCCCTTCTGGGGTTAAGAAATTAATAATTTGCACTGTAATTATATTTTAACTGTGATAATTCTTAGCTGTGACTGTTTTTACAAAAGTAATCTTTTTAGCTCTGACATTCTTTAACTTCAGTGAACTATTTTTGACCCTCAAAAGTTAAATCTCAATGTTTTGAAAATATTTGACTGTAACTTAATATAAATAAGACTTTGGTAAAGTTGTTTTCTAGATATCCTTGTACTCTCTTTAAAATGTAAGATACATTACTTCTTTTTGTAAAATACAGGCATTTAGGTGTTGAGGGAGATTATGAGTTTTCCTGCCACAATGTTGTATTAGTCTTAATCCCTTCTAGACTCGTGGAAGTGGGTGTGTCCTTATATCCCAAATGCATATATTTCCCAGAAGACAAGTTCTTCCCCCCAACCTTCCACTGGTGAAAAGAGACATGATTTTGTTTTTTAAAGAATTAGAACAAAAAATACAAAATTTCCCCAGATTTTCTCTTCAGCGCCTTCTATTTAAGGGTGTGTGTGTGTGTGTGTGTGTGTGTGTGTGTGTGTATATACACACATATTTTTTTTTTGCACAACTCTGTTTAATGGATTTTTTTAAAAAATTAAGTCATATACACATAGATCATGAATACATTTATGCATTTTTTTTTGAGACAGTCTCACTTTGTCACCCTCAATACAGTGCTGTCGCATCATAGCTCACAGCAACCGGTGAGGTAATTTTTATTTTTGAGAATTCTTATGAAATGTTTAGTCTTTGAAAATATATTGTGTCATTTTAAAATTTTCTCCTTAAAACATTTCCATGCTACATGCAAATTTACTACTAGGGTGGTCTTTGCTACATGCTTCCAACCTATATAGCTCTCTTTACGATTGTGCTTGCCAACTTGGTAGCTCCTGTGTTGAAAAATACAATAATGGTAAAGATCAATTATTCACAAAATTGCTACTTGAGAAATCAAGACTTCCCTTTTCCTAAGTCTTTTCACTTTTTTTCCCCTTCAGACATCAGTTTTACTTGCTGAAAAGAAATTTTTCCCCTGGTGTCATCCTTCACGTGTGTGCTTTGTGTATGTGTCAACTATGTAAAACATTTAAAAGGAAACAGTTAGATATTAGAAGGCCCATCTGGCTATAGTAGTGTAAGAGGTCAGCCAGTTGTCCCTGCGCAAAAAGCAAACAAACAAACAAAAAAAACACAAAAGTAAAGTTGTCTAAAACAACCATGTTGGGGCTCAGGAAATTGACCAAAGGCAGACAAACTGAGAATCACTTATATTAAAAGTTTCTCAGCTTTATGTAAGAACCACTGGAGTGTGTGGCTTTCTTACCTGGGGCTTCCCTCACCCCCCAAACCTCCCTGCTTTTCTAGCCCTGAGCCGGTTGTGAAAACTCCTAGCTTTGCTGCCAGAGGAGATGGACTCAATGGTAAAGGGTGAGAGCAGCAGTGTAAAACCCATGATGCCAATTAAAAGTGGGCACTTGGAAGGAAACGAATGGAGAAAACTCAGTTTCTTTAGTCTGAGGTTGCAATTCCAGACGGGCAAGCACAGATCAGCAGAAATTTAATATGGAGATCTGAATTGAGAGAGTCATAGAAGGGTCCTGGCTGGTGGGAAACCATTCACACCCAGGGAAGCCCTGTGGAAAGAAAACCTCAGGCCAAGGGGAAGCTGGCCTTTGAGTGAGCTGCTCAGCCCATTTGCAGTGATGGAAGCCTCTGGCCTGGAGGTGTGTGACCAGCACAGCCTCTGCTGACCCCAAGGAGTGACCTCTGGGAAGGCAGACTGAAACATAAAAATGCACAACTAAGCAGAGACATTAGCAGCCACATTCTCTTGTGGGGAAGAAAGATTCTGCAATTTAAATTCAGACAAGCTTTAAAAAATCAGAAAAGTGACTTGGCGCCTGTGGCTCAAGCGGCTAAGGCGCCAGCCACGTACACTAGAGCTGGCGGGTTTGAATCCAGCCCGGGCCGCCAAACAACAATGACCGCTGCAACCAAAAAATGGCCGGGCGTTGTGGCGGGGGCCTGCAGTCCCAGCTACTTGGGAGGTGGAGGCAGGAGACTCGCATGAGCCCAGGAATTGGAGGTTGCTGTGAGCTGTGATGCCACAGCACTCTATCCAGGGTGACAGCTTGAGGCTCTCTATAAAAAAAAAAAAAAAAAAAAAAAATCAGAAAAGGACATCAAAATCAATAATTTCTACAATATAATCTAGTTGTCCAGTTTTCAACCAGGAGTTACAAGTAATGCAAAGAAGATATAGTATGACCTATACTTGGGGGGAAAAACAGTCTAAGAAACTGTGTGGGCCTTGAGCAGCGTTTTTCAACATTTTTTATCTCATGGCACACTTGAACCTATAAAGTTTCCATGGCACACTTCAGTTATGTTGAGCCAAAAAAAAAAAAGAGTAAAACACCACTTAATGTGCCTTGAACTTCTTTCAAAAATAATTTTATTAATGATCTTTAAAATTTTCATGGCACACTGCTTGAAAATCACTGTTCTAGAGATTGGATTTAACCCACAAAAACTTCAAAGCAGCAATTGTAAATAGAATGAATTAAAGGAAAGTATGTTGAAAGAATACAGGATGAGATACTAAACACTTGTGTATATATTACCCAGCTTTATCCAATCTTAACATGCCATATTTTCTTTCTTTCTTTCTTTTTTTTTTTTTTTTTTTTGAGACAGAGCCTCAAGCTGTCACCCTGGGTAGAGTGCTATGGCATCACAGCTCACAGCAACCTCCAATTCCTGGGCTCAAGCGAGTCTCTTGCCTCCGCCTCCCAAGTAGCTGGGACTACAG